>OY740809.1:35671047-35673547 GCA_963514005.1 Raja brachyura | reverse complement strand
TGTAACCACAAGGTATTGGAGTTGTTCATTTGCCTTGAGTCTGCTCAGCCATTCGGTTGGTTCCAAGCTAATCCTCTACCTCATTAAGTTCCCTGCTCCATCTCCTTGTCCCCTCAGTGTCCCATCAATCCATTGGTCCCAGACTTGAATGTCCTCAGTGGTAGAAATGAGAAAAGGGTCCTGCCCCAAAACATCTGCTACCCATGTCCTGTCTGACCCGCTGAGTTACTCCAGCATAGCGGAAACAGACCCTTCGGCCCGACTCATCCGTGCCAACCAAGATCCCCATCTATCCTAGACCTATCTGTCCACATTTGGGCCATGTCCCTCGAAACGTTTCTGACCCATGTACCTGTCCAGGTGTCTTTTAAATGTTGTTATTGTACCTGCATCAGCGCCCCCCTCTGGCAGCTCATTCCATACACCCACCACCTTCTGAGTGAAAAAGTTGCCCCTCAGGTTCAAAATGACACATCTCCCCTCTGTCCGAAACCTATGTCCTCTGGTTCTTGGCTCCCCAAACCTGGGTAAAAGACGGTGCTTTCACCTGGTCAATATTCTACACACAAGAGAAAATCTTAGCTTTGAATGTAATTAAATTTAGCATTTAAATGATTCCAATATTTCTCTTTTTGGGTGTTCTTGGACGACAAATATTGGCTCCGGCAACTGCCAGGAAATATCTTTACGTTCAATAAACGGAACTCAGAAAGTTCAGACTAAAATGTATAAGACACAGTTTTGAAAAACAAATTCTGGTTCAGTGTGTTATTCCGTTTCATTTCCTTTTGGGGAATAAGTGATGGAAAATGGATCAAATTCAAACATGCTAACTGGACAAAAAACAGAAAGCAGGTTTATGGGAAACATATTTCTGGACTTCCATCTTTATATTCATTGTTAAGTCACCAAGTAGCTGATTCCCACTGAAGTCAATTTCTGAAACGACACAAAATGCAGGAGAAACTCAACTCAGCGGGTCGGGCAGCGTCTCTGGATAGGGATTCACCACCCGAAACGTCACCCATTCCTTCTCACCAGAGGTCTCCTTGTCCCGCAGAGTTCCTCCAGCTTTTTGTGTTGATTTTCGGTTTAAACCAGCATCTGCAGTTCCTTCTTACACATCCCTGGATAGGGACATGGATAGGCGGGTCGGGATCTTTCTTCAGACTGACCCACTGAATTACTCCAGCATCTTCTGTCTTTTCTTGGTAAACCAGCATCTGCAGTTTAGTTCAGCCTAGTTTAGTTTAGGAAACAGGCCTTTCGGTCCACTGAGCCTATGCCGGCCAGCGATACCCGTACACTAGCACTACCCTACACACTAGGGACAATCTACAAATTTTACTGCAGCCAATTAACCTATAAATCTGTACGTCTTTCGGAATGCGGGGATCGCTGGTCAGTACGGACTCGGTGAGCAGAAGGGCCTGTTTCCGTGCTGTGTCTCCAAACTAAACTACACACCGGGGAATATTTTTTAAAATTTCTGTAGCCAATTAACCTAAATAAACATGCACGCCTTTGGAGTGTGGGAGGGAACCCGAGCACCTGGAGAAAACCCACGCGGTCACAGGGAGAACGTACAAACTCCGTCCAGACAACACCCATAGTCAGGATTGAACCCCGTTTCTGGCGCTGTGAGGCAGCAACTCTACCGCTGCGCCACCGTGCCGCCCCAACAAGATGGCAAAAAAACCTCGCTCAGAGAAAACGGCAGCACATTTTTCCCTCTCACGAGAAAAATGGTTTCGGATGCTTTGATGGTTTGTTGGAATTTGCTACTTGTTATAAAGGCGAATATTCATGAGGAAACGCAAAGTGTTCCGACACCTCTGTGGGATCAAGTACTTGTGTTGGAAGTAAGGAAAGGACAAACGTAACATTTGTATTGGAAATAAAAATATCTCAGTTGGCACAAAGATGAAAGATGTGGCAAATTGAAATCTCATGGAACTTGAATCAGTGATGGATTGCTGATGGTTGAGGCTCCTCTGAGGCCGGACCGAAGGGAATGTTGTGGTTAACCTCTGTTGTCTGTATCCATGTCTGGCATCATTCACGAACACACATACTCAGGGTGGAGCAGTGGTGTAGCTGGTGGAGTTGGGAAATGTGAAAAAAAAATTAATTGTCCTTAGTGTGTGTGTGTAGGATAGTGTTAATATGTGGGGATCGTCGGTCGACAGGGACAAAGTGGGCTGAAGGGCCTGTTTCCTCACTAAACTAAACTAAATAAAATCAGTGCACCAGCAGCCTTGATAATTAAAATAAGGGATCAATGTCTTCACTGAGGAGGAGTTGAGGAGCATTCAGAGCATTTGCAGAATAATGGCACAGATTTTGCAGTATTGATAAAATTAAAACTACAGATGTTTCCTCTCATTTATTTCCTCAGACGACTGTGGAAATTCGGCTTGTCCCCAATGACTCTCACCAACATCAACAGAGGAGAAATGTTCTACAGAGAAAATGCGGCACGGTGGCGCAGTGGGTAGAG
>OY740809.1:35426047-35666047 GCA_963514005.1 Raja brachyura | reverse complement strand
TTGGGTTTAAACCAGCATCTGCAGTTCCTTCTTACACATACTAACTTTAGTAACCCTTACTTTCCCTCTCCCTCCATTCCTCCCCTTCCCAGTTCTCCGACCAGTCTGACTGTCCACCTGATTACATTTTATCTCTGTTTGCTTTGTTGTCAACTTATCCTAGCTAACAATCTAGTCTACATTTTCATTGATCTACATCTCTTTTGATGTCTCTTTTTCACACCTTACCCTTCCTTATCTCCGTGTCTCCCTCAGTCCGAAGAAGGGTCTCGACCCAAAACGTCGCCCATTGTTTCTGTCCTAAATATTAGAATTATTAGGGCCACATCTAACTCCCTCTTGCTATATTTAAGAGGGAGTTAGATGTGGCCCTTGTGGCTAAAGGGATCAGGGGGTATGGAGAGAAGGCAGGTACAGGATACTGAGTTGGATGATCAGCCATGATCATATTGAATGACGGTGCAGGCTCGAAGGGCCGAATGGCCTACTCCTGCACCTAATTTCTATGTTTCTATGTTAATAGACAATAGGTGCAGGAGGAGGCCATTTGGCCCATCGGACCAGCACCGCCATTCAATGTGATCATGGCTGATCATCCCCAATCAGTACCCCGTTCCTGCCTTCTCCCCAATTCACCTGACTCCGCTATTTTTAAGAGCCCTATCTAGCTATCTCTTGAAAGCATCCAGAGAATCGGCCTCCACCGCCCTCTGAGGCAGAGAATTCCACAGATTCGCAACACTCTGGGTGAAAATGTTTTTCCTCATCTCCGTTCTAAATGGCCGACCCCTTATTCTGAATCAGGATGGAACCCGGGCCTCAGGTGATGCAAGGCGGCAACTCTACCGCTGCGCCACCGTGCCACCCTTGGTGAGAGGACGGTTCAGTTGCCTGATAACAGCTGGGAAGAAACTGTCCCTGAATCTGGAGGTGTGCGTTTTCACACTTCAGTACCTCATGCCTGATGGGAGAGGGGAGAAGAGGGATTGTCGACAAGGTACCGTTTATAATAGACAGTTCCGGTTTCAAATACCTCACAAGCTCTGATTGATATTATAGGTTTCCTCAAGAAAATAACGTTTGTTGAAAGAGTTTCTTCCAGTTCCATGTGCACCGCAGACTTACTATGATGAGCAGTGAAATCTATAGTCAAAGTCAAGTCAAGTCAAACAAACTTTATTGTCATTTAGAAATACATTGATATATGCAGTTCCAAACGAAATTACGTTGCATTTGGCTCCCTGTGCAACACAATAAATTAACCGAAGGATAGGTATGTATGAAAAGGATAAATAGACAATAGTGGCAGCCCATTACATGGCATTCAGGAGTCTGATGGCTCGTGGGAAGAAGCTGTTGCGGAACCTTGATGTTCTGCTCCTCATGCTGCGGTATCTTTTTCCCGAGGGCAGCAGAGTGAACAGTCCGTGATGGAGATGTGTGGGGTCCTTTATGATACTGCTGGCCTTAGACACACAGCGTTTGGTCGCAATATCCCCGATTGAGGGGAGAGAGGTCCCGATGATTTTTTCCGCTGTCCTCACCACTCTCTGCACAGACTTCCAGTCGGAGGCTCTACAGTCCCCAAACCAGACAGAGATACAGCTGGACAGAATACTCTCTATGGTGCCCCTGTAGAAAGTAGTGAGGATGGGATGGGGGAGATGAGCTCTTCTCATCCCGCGCAGAAAGTGCAACCGCTGCTGCGCTCTCTTAACAGTTGATGAGATGTTAGTCGACCAGGTCAGACTGTTAGTGACCTGCACCCCCAGGAACTTTGTGCTACTGACCACCTCCACATCGCTGTCATTGATGTGAAGTGGTGTGGGACTGTGCCGGGTTTTCCTGAAGTCGACGATAATCTCCTTTGTTTTCTCGACATTCAGGATCAGGTTGTTCGTATTGCACCAGTCCACCAGTTGTTTCACCTCCTCCCTGTAAGCCAGCTCATTGTCGTCCCTGATGAGGCCCACCACTGTTGTGTCATCTGCGTACTTCATGATGTGGTTAAAGGGCCTTTCCCATAAAGGGCCTTTCCCACTGTGCGAGTTAATTCCAAGAGCTCTACCGAGTTTTTAAAAAATCAAACTCGTGGCAAGCACGGAGAATGAACGTAGCGGGTACTTGGGATCTCGGGGACATCTCTTAGCGCTAACGGCAGGGGGAAGACTCGTGAAGATATTTCAACATGTTGAAAAATGTCCACGAGAGCCCCGAGTACTGACGAGCGGGCATTACCGTATATCTCCGAGTTCGAATCAGGGGAAACTCTGGAGAATTCTTGAATTACCTCGTACAGTGGGACAGCCCCATAAAGCTTCCAGGGTGTTATTATAAATGTATGTTGTTCCAACCAAGGTCATTATAACCTAATAGCATGAGCCCTGGCCCACCAAAAATAAATGAAACTGCTGACTTTGCACACTGCAATTTTTAAAATGATATATAACTCATGATGCCATCAGCATTCTCCAGCATGCTGGCCTTCTCACTGAGAGATCTGGCACTTATTTAAGCATCGCTCATAACCCCAGTCTCACAATACTCTTTTTTGAGTAAATTTGAGGTTGGAAAATAGGGCAGACAGATATTACTTGTACAGGCCTGAAGAAGGGTCTAGACCCGAAAGGTCACCTTTTCCTTCGCTCCATAGATGCTGCCTCACCCGCTGAGTTTCTCCAACATTTTTATCTTACTTGTATTAGTAGGCCCTTCTCGGTCATGGCTGACCATGGGTGATGCATCCTGGTCGGATCGGATGCAAGCCTGGGCGATCGATGTCATATGGAGGACAGGCTGTTGCCCATGCAGCACGTCTCCACGTCGCTGATCGATCCAAAGGAACAGCAGGGCCGTTACAGTTTGGCACCAGCGCCGTCGCAGGAGCTGCCAGAGCGAGGTTGTAGACAACGACGAACTGCCTTAGGGGCTCCGACTCCGGACTTTCTTGAGGTTTACTCCTGGAGCCTTTTCCATGACAGGATATGGCCACAAGGCAGTGGAGGTTTTAAATCAGAGTTTTCCCTCTCCTAGATGGACCGCCTTCCCAGGCTGACGAGCCCCATCTGCCCGAGACTCGTGGGGGCGGGAGCGTCTACCTTCCCGTGCAGGTCGCTAGCACCTGCCCACTGCCCACTTGTATAGGTATATTAGTCAGGTATAGAAACATAGAAACATAGAAAATAGGTGCAGGTGTAGGCCATTCGGCCCTTCGAGCCTGCACCACCATTCAATATGATCATGGCTGCCTTCTCTCCAAACCCCCTGATTCCTTTAGCCACAAGGGCCACATCTAACTCCCTCTTAAATATAGCCAATGAACTGGCCTCAACTACCTTCTGTGGCAGAGAATTCCAGAGACTCATCACTCTCTGTGTGAAAAATGGTATCTTGGTATACCATGATATACCAATACACTGGTATATGATGTACCATATACTGTCCATTTCACCTCTACCCCATTGCGGACATTGGACTTTGTCTCTGGAACTGGTGCGCTACAATGCTGAGAACTATATTCTGCACCCTGTATCTTCCCCTTTGCTCCACCTGTTGTACTTGAGTTTGACTTGATGGTTTTGATACACAGTATTATCTGATCTAGGACAGAAACAATGGGCGACGTTTCGGGTCGAGACCCTTCTTCAGACTGAGGGAGACACGGAGATAAGGAAGGGTAAGGTGTGAAAAAGAGACATCAAAAGAGATGTAGATCAAGGAAAATGTGGAATAGATTGTTCTACGAGAGAAGCCCGCTCCGTCGACATTTTTAAACATCTTTTTAATCAAACTTTTAACTGACTACTTAATTTGTCCTTTTATACTCTCAATTTTATATTTTATATTTTTATATAAATCTGTACTTTTATATTAACTGCCCATGTTCTTACTGTTTTAAATTGTATTTTTGTTTCGACCCGTGTCTATGTGGAAAGCACTTTGGGTTGTATGAAAAAGTGCTCTACAGATAAAGTTATTATTATTATTATTATTATTAGCATTTAAAAACATTTCAGGAAATACCGTCACATTCCAGGAAATTTGGGATTCTATTTCAGGAATTAAAAAAAGATTTTTTAGGTGTGCAAGCGCTGGTATGAATGTAAATTGTCCTCTATGTGTGTAGGATAGTACTTGTCACGGGGAGAACGTACAAACTCCGTACGGACAGCACCCGTAGTCAGGATGGAACCCGAGTCTCTGGCGCTGTGAGGCGGCAACTCTACCGCTGCGCCATCGTGATGCAACTGTTCACCTCGACTATTCACCTCAAACGTTCTTCTAAATGAATTTTAAACATGGTGCCTTGATAGCCCAAGCCTTTTGTTGTTGATCTCTACATGGTTAATCTTTAATCTGTCGTTGTATATTTGTGGATTGGTTAAATCGGCCACTGTTCAGTCGATTCGACGCTCTATTAATATTTTAGACTAAAAGCACTGTTGTGATGCATTATGCAAACTGAAGTGATGTAGCTGGCAAGAAAACATTTTTTTCCCGATTCATATGTTACAAATAAGCCGCTGCTGTTTGAACAAACCTGCTTCTTAATCAAACGACAATACTCAAAACACTCCATCATCCGAACGGGATCCTATCTTAGGTTCGAAGTCTTCACTGCAAGTCAACGATACAAAATCCCAAAAGCACTCTTATAGGAAAGATGTCTTCAAGCTGGAAAGGGTGCAGGGAAGATTTATGAGGATGTTGCCAGGGCTCGAGGGTCTGAGCTACGGGGAGAAACATGGAAACATAGAACATAGGTGCAGGAGCAGACCATTCTGCCCTTCCAGCCAGCACCGCCATTCAATATGATCATGGCTGATCATCCAAAACCAGTGTCCCGTTCCTGCTTTCTCCCCATATCCCTAGATTCCATTAGCCCTAAGGGCTAAATCTAACTCTCTCTTGAATGCATCCAGTGAAGTGGCCTCCACTGCCTTCTGTGGCAGAGAATTCCACACAGAAAAAGTATTTCCTCATCTCAATCCTAAATGGCCTACCCCTTATTCTTAAACTGTGAGCCCTGATTCTGGGCTCCCCCAACTTCGGGAAAATTTTTCCTGCATCTAGCATGTCCACTCCCTTAAGAATTTTATGTTTCTGTAAGATCCCTTCTCATGCTTCGAAATTCCAGTGAATAAAAGCCCAGTTGATCCATTCGGAGACTGGGCAGGCTAGGACTCTATTCCTTGGAGTATAGGAGGATGAGGGGTGATCTTAGAGAGATGTAAAATCATGAGAGGACTTGATCAGATAGATGCACAGAGTCTCTTGCCTAGCGTAGGGGAATCGAGGACCAGAGGACATAGGTTTAAGGTGAAGGGGAAAAGATTTAATAGGAATCTGAGGGGTAACGTTTTCACACAAAGGGTGGTGGGTGCATGGAACGATATGGCAGAAGAGGTAGTTGTGGCTGGGACTATCCCGACACTTAAGAAACTGTTAGACAGGTACATGGATAGGACAGGTTTGGCGGGATATGGGCCAAATGCAGGCAGGTGGGATAAGTTTAGCTGGGGCATGTTGGCCGGTGTGGGCGAGTTGGGTCGAAGGGCCTGTTTCCATACTGTATCACTCTATGACTCTGATGACAACACTGCATAAGTTAGACAGCATCTCTGGAGAGCACAAGGATGTAAGAGATAGAATAAGAGACCTGCGTGGGTTTTCTCCGGGTGCTCTGGTTTCCTCCCACACTCCAAAGACGTTCATGTTTGTTGGTTAATTGGCTTGTGGTATAAATGTAAATTGTCTCGAGTGTGTGTAGGATGGAGTTAATGTGCGGGGATCGCTGGTTGGCACGGACTCAGAGGGCCGAAGGGCCTGTTTCACGCGCTGTATCTCTGCATCTAAACTAAACTATAACTAAACACAAAGGAATAATTACTGTATATTAAACAAAATGTGAAAAATGAAAATGAAACGCCACTTGTGTCTCGCATTGAATTATTATTGTTACATTTCTGCCCTTGCAGATCAGAATACTTCGAATAAGGTTTATTAATTCCAATCCTAAATACAGGAAGATCGTTTCTGGGTCAATCTCAGACGTTATTAATTAAAAAAATATATCTAATTGCAGTTTCTCCACAGTTAGAGGATGTGTACCAAGCAGGTCTTAATAAATGCAAAAGGCTCTAATCCTATAGCAGTGGGTATTTTATGGTAATGTGCGCGGTTTAATTAAATCTTGCGTAGTTTCATATCGACGTAACACAGAATTACAAAACTAAGTTTTCATGACAGAATCAGGCTTTTTTTTTGAACAGATTCTTTAAGTCCCAATTCGCTTTACAAATACCATCAATCTCTCCAACTCTTCGTAACAATAATGAAATGGAGAAAGAGGCAAGATATATAGTTGTTGTCCTCAGATATCTGCTGTTCACTTTGCACGTGCCATACTGTTTTCATTTTCAGTGTGTCCTCAAGACATTTAACAGCTGCTAATGGATATAGCACTTCATCAAATCACATTACCGCATGAACAAGACGTCGGTGGCTAAATATTGAAGGATTGTTCTTTCTTAGTGGATGTGATGTCTATCTGAGTCTTCTGCCCACTCGAGAGAAGGAATGAATGGAGGCGCAAGAGAAGGAACTGCAGATGCTGGAATCTTGAGCAAAAATCATGAGCTGCACGGTGGCGCAGCGGTAGAGTCGCTGCCGCACTGCTAATGCAGCGCCGGAGACCCGGGTTCGATCCCGACTATGGGTGCTGACTGTGCGGAGTTTGCACGTTCTCCGCGTGACCTGCGTGGGTTTTCTCCGAGATCTTCGGTTTCCTCCCACACTCCAAAGGCCTTTTGTAGGTTCATTAGGTTGGTGAAAGAAATGTGGCCCTCGTGGGTTTAGGATAGTGTTAATGTGCGGGGATCGCTGGTCGGCGCGGACACGTTTGGCCGGAAGGGTCTGTTTCCGCGCTGTATCTCTAAACTAAACTAAACTAAACATAGTGCTAGAGGAACTCAGCAGATCAGGCAGTGTCTATGCAGGGAATGGAGAGGCAACGTTTTGGGTTTGGACTCGTTGCCTGTGGTTTAGTTTAGAGGTACAGCGCTGAGATTGGTCGTTCAGCCCAGCGTTCCGCGCCGACCAGCGATCTCCGCACCAACATTATCCTTCACGCTAGCGCCAATTTGCAATTTCACTAAAGCCAATTAACCTACAAACATGCATGTCTTTGGAATGTGGGAGGAAACCGGAGCACCCGGAGAAAACCCACGCAGGTCACGGGGAGAACATACAAACTCCGTACAGACAGCGCCCGCAGTCAGGATGGAACCCGGCTCTCTGACGCTGTGAGGCAGCGACTCTACCGCTGCGCCACCGTGCCGCCCTCCTTCAGGCTCAAGGATTGGTTGACATTTTCCATAAACCCTTCACCATTCTGTGCATTCTCAGAGGAGGGCTATCAGGCTGCCCAGGGAACCTTGGGCCGAAAGGTCTTAGTTGGAATCATGGAGTCACACAGTATGGTCCAACTTACCCAAGTTGACCAAAATCTACACTAGTCCCACCTGCCTGTTTTTGGCCTTGTATTACATGGCTAATAAATTAGTTCCAATTCCAATTATCCTTCTAAACCTTTCTTATCCATTCTGTCCCAATGTCTTTTAAATGTTGTTATGGTATCTGCCTGAACTACCTCCTATGGCAGAATGTGTTGAAAGGATCTGCAGATGCTGGTTTACACTGAAGATAGACACAAAGTGCATGTCACCCGTTCTTTTTCTCCAGAGAAGCTGCCTGACCCACTAAGTACTGCCCCGGGTACATTCCCCTTGCAACCGCAGGAAACGCTACACTTGTCGCTTTACCTCCCCCCTCGACTCCATCCAAGGACCCAAGCAGTCTTTCCAGGTGAGGCAGAGGTTCACCTGCACCTCCTCCAACCTCATCTATTGCATCCGCTGTTCCAGGTGTCAACTTCTCTACATCGGTGAGACCAAGCGTAGGCTTGGCGATCTCTTCGCCCAAAACCTCTACTCGGTTCACACTAACCAACCTGATCTCCCAGTGGCGCAGCACTTCAACTCCCCCTCCCATTCCCAATCCGACCTTTCTGTCCTGGGCCTCCTCCATTGTCAGCGTGAGGCCCACCATAAATTGGAGGAGCAGCACCTCATATTTCGCTTGGGTAGTTTACACCCCAGCGGTATGAACATTGACTTCTCCAATTTCAGGTAGTCCCTGCTTTCTCCCGCCTTTCCCTCCCCTCCCCAGCTCTCCCACAGCCCACTGTCTCCACCTCTTCCTTTCTTTTTCCCGCCCCCCCCCCCCCAGCACTTTTCCAGCATCTGCAGTTCTTTCTTAAACACTGAGCTATTCCAGCACTGTGTCTACCACCTCTGGCAGCTCGTTCCATATACATTCCACCCTCTGTGTAGAAAAAGTTGCCCCTGAAGCTGCAATTAAATCTTTCCCCTCTCGCCTTAAACGTATGTCCTCTAGTTCTTGATTCTCAGCTGCCTCAGAGTGACGGGGTCAGCAAGGATGAATTCATTTTATTCTCTAAATCTGCACAAAGTGTTCAGACAATTGTATTCTACATGGCCCTTGAGCATCCCTACAGCACTACCTCAGGCAGGGTCCCAGGCCCCTGAGTTTGTGTAGCTTGCAACCCAGCGGTATGAATATTGACTTCTCTCTCCATCACTCCCCATCCTAGTTCTTCCACTAGTTTGACTGCCCTCCTGATTAAATATTACTTTGTGTGCCTCCGTGTCACCTTCCCCTCAGCTAACATTGACCTATTCTGCATTTTCCATGAGCTTTGTTCCCTTTGATCTCTCGTTTACACACCCTACCTTTCATGTTTCCATGTTACCGCCGACAGCAAGCAAAATGAAGAAAGCAAATGGTATGTTAGCATTCATAGCGAAAGGATTTGAGTATAGGAGCAGAGAGGTTCTACTGCAGTTGTACAGGGTTTTGGTGAGGCCACACCTGGAGTATTGCGTACAGTTTTGGTCTCCAAATCTGAGGAAAGACATCCTTGCCATAGAGGGGGTACAGAGAAGATTCACCAGACTGATTCCTGGGATGTCAGGACTTTCATATGAGGAAAGATTGGATAGACTCGGCTTGTACTCGCTGGAATTTAGAAGATTGAGGGGGGATCTTATAGAAACTTACAAAATTCTTAAGGGGTTGGACAAGCTAGATGCTGGAAGATTGTTCCCGATGTTGGGGGAGTCCAGAACAAGGGGTCACAGTCTAAGGATAAGGGGGAATTCCATTAGGACCGAGATGAGGAAAACATTCTTTACCCAGAGAGTGGTGAGTCTCTGGAATTCTCTGCCACAGAAGGTAGTTGAGGCCAGTTCATTGGCTATATTTAAGAGGGCGTTAGATGTGGCACTTGTGGCTAAAGGGATCAGGGGGTATGGAGAGAAGGCAGGTACGGGATACTGAGTTGGATGATCAGCCATGATCACATTGAATGGCGGTGCAGGCTCGAAGGGCCGAATGGCCTACTCCTGCACCTATTTTTTTATGTTTCTATGTTTCTAAAATAACTGCCGAGACCAAATATCGGAAACAGGTGGAAAAATGAAACCTGCATTTGGCTCTGCGGCAAGGTGGTGCAGCGATAGAGGTGCTACCTCTCAGTGCCAGAGTCCCGGGTTCGATCCTGACTACGGGTGCTGTCGGTACGGAGTGTATACGTTCTCCACATGACCTGCGTGGGATTGCTCAGGGTGCTCTGGTTTCCTCCCACACTCCAAAGACATGCAGTTTAGTTTAGAGATATAGCGTGGAAATAGGCCCTTCGGCCCACCGGGTCCGCACCGACCAGCGATCTCCGCACATTAACACCATCATACACACATTCGGGACAATTTACACATACACCAAGCCAATTAACCTACAAACCTGCACGTCTGTGGAGTGTGAGAGGAAACCGAAGATCTCAGAAAAAACACATGCAGGTCACGGGGAGAACGTACAAATTCCGTGCAGACAGCACCCGTAGTTGGGATCGAACCTGGGACTCCTGCGCTGCAAGGAAGCAACTCTACCACTGCTCCACCGTGGAGGTTGATTGGCGTCAGTAAAAAAAAGTCCCTAGTGTGTGTAGGATAGTGATAGTGCGCAGGGTGATCGCTGGTCCACGTACACTCGGTGGGCCGATGGGCCTGTTTCTCTAAAGTCCAAAGTTTAAAGTAGAATGGATTGGAAGTGTTTGTACAAGGAATGCACGACCAATTGTAAGTGTTCTCTTGAAGAAGAGAGAAAAACGACCCTTAAAAAAGACTGGGATGTTCAAAAGAAGGTCCACTATTACCTGGCACTGAGAGGGTTAAAGATCACTGAAGGAAGTGTAGAGACTGCACATCCAACGAGCATCCATGTGGAATAAATGTTCCCAAAGCCCGAGTCATTGGAGTGTAGCAGGTGGATTTGTGACGTGTGGGTCATCAATCTGCAATAACTCTCTGCAGGTTCCCAATAGATTACTCATCTCATTTGCTGCATGTGCGGGAAGGAACTGCAGATGCTGGTTTCAACCGAAGATAGACACAAAAAACTGGAGTGAGTCAACGGGACAGGCAGCATCTCTGGAGAGAAGGAATGGGTGACGTTTCGGGTCGAGACCCTTCTTCAGGCTGGCAGAAGCTGCCTGTCCTGCTGAGTTACTCCAGCTTTTTGCGTATATCCACTGTTCTGACCAGTTTGAAGAGTAAGTTCGGGCCTTTTCTTACCTCCAGTTATCCTGCTCAAGTCAAGCCAAGTCACGTTTATTCGTCACATACACATACGAGCTGTGCAGTGAAATGAAAGTGGCAATGTTTGCGGATTCCAGTTTAGTTTAGAGATACATCGCGGAAACAGGCCCTTCGGCCCACCGAGTCTGCACCGACCAGCGATCCCCGCAGGCTAACACTATCCTACACACACTAGGGACAATTTTACAATTAGACATCTTTTCTCTTTCACCTTAAACCTATGTCCTCTGGTCCTCAATTCACCTACTCTGGGCAAGAGACTCTGTGCATCTACCCGAATACTAGACAGACCACTTTCCCTCTGGGGATGAATCAAGTTTTATTGCATCGTATCGTATACAAAGCCAATTAACCTACGTCTTTGGAGTGTGGAAGGAAACCGAAGATCTCGCAGAAAACCCACGCAGGTCACGGGGAGAACGTACAAACTCCGTACAGACAGCATCCGTAGTCAGGATCGAACCCGGGTCTCTGGTGCTGTGAGGCAGCAACTCTACCGCTGCGCCACCGTGCCACCCACTTTCAGTCGACTTTCAGTCTGAAGACGGGTTCCAACCCAAAACGTCACCCATCATTTTTCTCCAGAGATGCTGCCTGACCCGTTGAGTTACTCCAGCACTTTGTGTCTATCTTTGGTGTATAAACCTGCATCTGTAATTCCTTCCTACACTAAATTCTTAACCTCTGCCAAGGGATCTAAAATAAGCCGTGGCTGACCAAAAGAAGGTAAGAGTCATAGTCATAGAGTGATATAGTGTGGAAACAGGCCCTTCGGCCCAACTTGCCTACACCGGCCAACATGTCCCATCTCCACTAGTCCCACCTGCCTGCGTTTGATCCATATCCCTCCAAATCTGTCCTATCCATGTACCTGTCTAACTGTTTCATAAATGTTGGGATAGTCCCAGCCTCAACGACCTCCTCTGGCAGCTCGTTCCACGCACCCACCACCCTTGTGTGAAAATGTTACCCCTCAGATTCCTATTAAATCTTTTCCCCTTCACCTTAAAACTCTGTCCTCTGGTCCTCGATTCCTCTACTCTTGGGAAAAGGCTCTGTGCATCTACCTGATCTATTCCTCTCATGATTTTGTACACCTCTATAAGATTACCCCTCATCCTCCTGCGCTCCATGGAATAGAGTCCCAGCCCACTCAGCCTCTCCCTGTAGCTCAGTCCCACTAGTCCTGGCAACATCCTCGTAAACCTTCTCTGCACCCATCGCAGCGATGTATGATGGAGGAATGCTGCATGCTGATAAAGAGATGATTTATGTTGATTTAATCCTTCGTAGAGGATTCAGACATTCAAATGCGGTGTTTGGCCTCGCAGATTCACAAGAACATTTTCTGGGATGAAAAATATAACTTCAATAAAACTGGTGTAGCGCGGGTTGAAGTGGAATGACTTGACCTGGCGTGTGAAGGGTGAATGAATCCTTCACTGGGCATCGCGCCCCACTCTTCAAACTGGTCAGAGCAACAAATGAGATGGGTAATCTATTGGCCATCTCCAGAGATTTATTGCAGATTGAAGCATTATTGAATGACCCAAATGTCACAAATCTACTCACCACGCTCCGATGACTCGTGGTTTTGGAACTTCTGTTCCACGTGGATGGTTTTTAAACGTGCTGCATCCACATATCCCCCCCATTATCTTTAACCCTCTCTCTGCCAGGGTGGCACGGTGGCCTCACAGTGCCAGAGACCCGGGTTTAATCCCAACCACAGGCGCTGTCTGTACGGAGTTTGCACGTTCTCCCCGTGACCTGCGTGGGTTTTCTCCGGGCACTCCGGTTTCCTCCCGCACTCCAAAGACGTACAGGTTTGTCGGCTAATTGCCTTTGGTAAAATTGTAAATTGTCCCGAGTTTGTGTAGGGTAGTGCTCGGACTCGGTGGGCCAAGGGGCATGTGCTGGCTCGAAGGGCCGAATGGCCGACTCCTGCACCTATTGTCTATTGTTTCCCTGCTGAATCTCCAAAAATAAAAAAAATAAACTAACAAGCTAAAACTGTATGAAAAGGTAAAATGAAATACAAAAGCAAAGAGGCAGACATCACTCCCTGAGGCTTGCTTTCACAAGCTAGTATGTGGGATTTTAATTTCGCCCAAACTGCTGGGATTTATTTTCATTTGGCACAGTCAGATAAATGAGACAAGTTCATTTGCAACAGGGATCCCAATTAGTAGATTTAATCCCCAGAGGTTTATAATCTCACAAGGATGCTGTTGTTCGAGTCTGAGTGTTGATTTATGCACTGCCGGCCGTTTTCCTTCGACAGGTCGAACACCATCCCTCTGATGTTGCAGATGCTGCGTGTAAGATACCAGACATCAAACTCCTGCGCATCCAGTAGGCCACGGTGGCGCAGCGGTAGAGTTGCTGCCTCACAGCACCAGAGAACCAGGTTCGATCCCGACTACGGGTGCGGTCTGTACGGAGTTTGTACGTTCTCCCCGTGACCTGCGTGGGTTTTCTCCGGGTGCTCCGGTTTCCTCCCACAATCCAAAGATGTGCAGCATTGTAGGTTAATTTGCTTCAGTAAATTTGTAAATTGTCCCTAGTGTGTGTGGGATAGCGTTAGTGTGCAGGGACCACTGGTCTGCATGGACTTGGTGGGTCGAAGCGCCTGTTTCCGTACTGTATCTCTAAACTAAACTAGACTAAGCTGGCACACACTCGATGGGCAGAATGGCCTCTCTCTTTGTAATGAGGAAATACAATCTCAGACTATTCAGGATCTTTGGATTGTGGGAGGAAACCGGAGCACCCGGAGAAAACCCACGCAGGTCACGGGGAGAACGTACAAACTCCGTACAGACACGGGGGGTGGGGGGGGGGGGGGGGGGGTTTAACTTTGCCTTCCACACTCATAAAGAGCTTCATTTTGGTCAGAAACTAATGATTCAATGGAAAGAATCGTTCAATGGTGTAAATATGAATGACGGGATGTTTTGCAGTTTACAATTAATGTCTTTAGGAATCATTTGGTCATGTTAAAATTCACAAAATCATTTTCCAATATTCATCTTCCACAGATGTTGACCGGGAAGTTTGGCTACTCAACACAAATTTCACAGCTTCTCAAGCGGAAATCTATAATCCCGATAAGGCACAAGAATACAGCCTGTTATATTCTTTTGTGCAATGGACCTTCAGCCATCACACCAATGCAGACCAGGATGATCCATGATCTTGCCCATAAATATAGTATCAAGCTCAGATTTAATATCTTGGGGATTACACAAAAAGCTGGAGAAACTCAGCGGGTGCAGCAGCATCTAAGGAGCGAAGGAGATAGGCGACGTTTCGGGTCGAGACCCTTCGTCTGAAGAAGGGTCTCGACCCGAAACGTCGCCTATCTCCTTCGCTCCTTAGATGCTGCTGCACCCGCTGAGTTTCTCCAGCTTTTTGTGTAACCCTCGATTATCCAGCATCTGCAGTTCCTTCTTTAACACTTTGTCTACTCCATTGTAATATCTTGGGGAGTTGGCTACTTAAGTTAGTTTCATGATACACACTCCAAAGACGTGGATTAATTGGATTTGACAAAGATTGTAAATTGTCCCTTGTGTGTGTCGTGTTAATATGTAGGTTCACTGGTCGGCACGGACTCGATGGGCCAAAGGGCCTGTTTCTGCGCTGTATCTCTCAAGTAAACTAAACTAAATTAACACCATCCAACACTAGGGACAATTTTTACATTTATACCAACCCAATTAACCTACAAACCTGAATGTCTCTGGAGTGTGGGAGGAAACCGGAGCGCCCGGAGAAAACCCACACGTGTCACGGGGAGAACGAACAAACTCCGTACAGACAGCGAACGTGGTCGAGGATCATAACTCTACAGTCCAGTAGAGGTTAGCCATAGCTAAGCAAATCCACGATTAGTAAAGTGTACAGAAATAGTTCACGGATTCCGCATGCAAGAGGCGCTATGTTTTGGGGCCATTTTCAGAGTCCACTCCGCGCTCCGGACGTTATGAGCGGTGCCCGATCCAGGCGAGCCCCAGGCTGCTGCATGGCCTACAGCGTCACCTTCCTTGGATCGACCAGCGAGCCGACGTCCCTCTCCTCGCCAGTCCGCCTTTGTTCCCTGGAGGCTGCGAGCCTAACGCAGCCGATACCTCCAGGACGCGGAGTACCGGACCCCTCTCCTCCGGCTTCACTCTTCGCCCCTTCGAGGCTCTCGTCGTCGCCGGCGCTCCCCATCCTCCCGCTCTCTGGTCTTTGCGGGGACGAGCAGGGGCCGGCTCGGCGGCTCCCGCTGCTGGCCGCGGTCTGCAGGGTCTAATGTTCGGCCACGGGTGACCACGGCTAACCCTCCCCCCCCCCCCCCAGAACATGGATCATTTTAAAGGGAAACCATTTGGGCAGGTGAAGGACAAAAAAATAGAAGATGTGTAGGAAGGAACTACAGATGCTGGTTGACACCAAAGATAGACACAAAACGCTGGAGTAACTCAGCGGGACAGGCAGCATCTCTGGAGAGAAGGAATGGGTGATGTTTCAGGTCAAGACCCTTCTTCAGACTGAGAGAAAAATAGTAAAAAGAGTCAAACAGAATGGAAGGAGCTGTGTTCAGGACATTACAGCATCACAGGTCTCTGTGGCCAATTAGCTTTAAGCCGTACATTGTGTGTAATTCTATCCCCCTCACCTTTGATTTTAAAAGGGTAGACGGGAGATCCAATATTCAGGGATATTCAATAGACAATAGGTGCAGGAGTAGGCCATTCGGCCCTTCGAGCCAGCACTGCCATTCAATGTGATCATGGCTGATCATTCCCAATCAGTACCCCGTTCCTGCCTTATCCCCATATCCCCTGACTCCACTATCTTTAAGAGCCTATCTAGCTCTCTCTTGAAAGTATCCAGAGAACTGGCCTCCACCGCCCTCTGAGGCAGAGAATTCCACAGACTCACAACTCTCTGTGAGAAAAAATGTTTCCTCGTCTCCGTTCTAAATGGCTTACCCCTTATTCTTAAACTGTGGCCCCTGGTTCTGGTCTCCCCCAATATCAGGAACATGTTTCCTGCCTCCAGCGTGTCCAAACCCTTAACAATCTTATATGTTTCAACTCAGCAGGACAGGCAGCATTTCTGGAGAGAAGGAATGGGTGACGTTTCGGCTCGAGACCCTTCATCGGGAACAGGTTTCCTGCCTCTAGCGTGTCCAAACCCTTAACAATCTTATATGTTTCAATAAGATTCCCTCTCATCCTTCTAAACTCCAGAGTATACAAGCCCAGCCGCTCCATTCACTCATATGATAGTTCCGCCATCCCGGGAATTAACCTTGTAAACCTACGCTGCACTCCTTCAATAGCAAGAATGTCCTTCCTCAAATTATAGTCTGGTGTTGCGTGCAGAATTGAGCAGAATGGGTACATTTTAAAGGCATTGACAATATGATTAAAGTTTTTAATACTCACTGAAAACTGCACAGTGTGTTGCCTTTTTAAATACAAGCCCAGCCGCTCCATTTTTGCCAAGATAAATGCTTTGATGATGTGTTCACTGACTTCAATGCTGCAACCCACACCACACCAACTCAGGCAGCTTACAAGTGAATCTTTCCTTAACAGGTATCATCCAATGATTTTGTGCTTCCAGAGTCCATGAGAGGGGACTAGCATCCCTGACACAATTTGTCTTCCCTGCAAGTGGCGATGTAGACAGGATCATTCAATATACCGGGCCACAGACTGTTATCTCTTGCAGAGGCCCCAGGAGACAAGGCTTTGACCTGGATCGATGAGTTTATTAGTTACAAAGGATATCGTTCTAGTAGAATAGAGTGAGTACATATTGGGCACAGACAGTAAAAAAAAAATCTCCAATCCTCCACATATCTCCTCAAAGAATAATTATGAAAGTGTCTAGTTTGGGATGATTTATGCAATGTCATTTAGAGGATTAATTAAATATTAAGACCCTGGATGAATAATTGAGGATATACAGGCATTAAAATAAATGACACCAGATTTAAGTATATTAAGATAGATGTGCAATTTCCGCTGCCAACTCTTGATTTGGTCAGATATCTTTTCCCTATTCTCTCTCATTTAGTTTAGTTTAGTGGAAATAGCATACGGCATTGGGGGTTCAGTATTGATGTTGATAGAGAACTGGCTGGCAGACAGGAAGCAAAGAGTAGGAGTAAACGGGTCGTTTTCACAATGGCAGGCAGTGACTAGTGGGGTACCGCAAGGCTCAGTGCTGGGACCCCAGCTATTTACAATATATATTAATGATCTGGATGAGGGAATTGAAGGCAATATCTCCAAGTTTGCGGATGACACTAAGCTGGGGGGCAGTGTTAGCTGTGAGGAGGATGCTAGGAGACTGCAAGGTGACTTGGATAGGTTGTATGAATGGGCAGATGCATGGCAGGTGCAGTATAATGTGGATAAATTGGAGGTTATCCACTTTGGTGGCAAAAATAGGAAAACAGACTATTATCTAAATGGAGGCCGATTAGGAAAAGGGGAGATGCAGCGCGACCTGGGTGTCATGGTACACCAGTCATTGAAAGTAGGCATGCAGGTGCAGCAGGCAGTGAAGAAAGCGAATGGTATGTTAGCTTTCATAGCAAAAGGATTTGAGTATAGGAGCAGGGAGGTTCTACTTCAGTTGTATAGGGTCTTGGTAAGGCCACACCTGGAGTATTGCGTACAGTTCTGGTCTCCAAATCTGAGGAAGGATATTATTGCCATAGAGGGAGTGCAGAGAAGGTTCACCAGACTGATTCCTGGGATGTCAGGACTGTCTTATGAACAAAGACTGCATAGACTCGGTTTATACTCTCTAGAATTTAGGAGATTGAGAGGGGATCTTATAGAAACGTACAAAATTCTTAAGGGGTTGGACAGGCTAGATGCAGGAAGATTGTTCCCGATGTTGGGGAGGTCCAGGACAAGGGGTCACAGCTTAAGGATAATGGGGAAATCCTTTAGGACCGAGATGAGAATGACTTTTTTCACATAGAGAGTGGTGGGTCTCTGGAACTCTCTGCCACGGAGGGTAGTTGAGGCCAGTTCATTGGCTATATTTAAGAGGGAGTTAGATGTGGCCCTTGTGGTTAAAGGGATCAGGGGGTATGGAGAGAAGGCAGGTACGGGATACTGAGTTGGATGATCAGCCATGATCATATTGACAGGCTCGAAGGGCCGAATGGCCTACTCCTGCACCTAATTTCTATGTTTCTATGTTTCTATGTTTAGTTTCCATACAGCGTGGAAACAGGCCATTCGGCCCACCGAGTTCAGGCCAACCGGCGATTCCCGCACAATAACGCTATCCTACACACACTACGGATGATTTACATTTTTTTATTAAAGTCAGTTAACCTACAAACCTGCACGTCTTTGGAGCGTGGGAGGGAACTGGAGCACCCGGAGAAAACCCACGCAGGTCACGGGGAGAACGTACAAACTCCGTACAGACTACACCCGTGGTCGGGATCGAACCCGGGTCTCTGGCGCTGTGAGGCAGCAACTCTACTGCTGCGCCACCGTGCAGTATTCTTATGGTTATGAAAGTTAGAGAGGGTAGTGTCTGCCCCGTATTTATATCACATCTCAGCCACACGTGTGTGTTTGTGTTTGATGGCTTTGGAAGTGTAATAAGTAAGTAAGTTTATTGGCCAAGTATTCACATACAAGGAATTTGCCTTGGTGCTCCGCCCACAAGTAACAACATGACATACAGTGACAGTTACGAATGACTCAGAAAACACTAAACATTCATAATAATAAAACATTAATGATAAAACACCATTGATCAAGCGTGTGAACCAACAAAATACCAGATCAAAGGGAGGCTACAGATTTTTGGCTGTTGAGTAGAGCAACTACTCGTGGATAAAAACTGTTTTTATGTCTGGCTGTGGCAGCTTTGACAGTCCGGAGTCGCCTTCCAGAGGGAAGTGATTCAAAGAGTTTGTGGCCAGGGTGAGAGGGGTCAGAGATGATCTTGCCCGCTCACTTCCTGGCCCTTGCAGTGTACAGTCCATTGCAGTAACACAATCTATTTGCAGCACAGCAGCCTAGTTACTCTGTTTACTAGATTTATATTGGAGAAGAACAGATTTGTAATCAAGGAGACCGAGGTCAGGCCTTGCCAAGGTTGCTGTGGGACTTAAGTGTAGATAATTAAATAAGTATAGACTACAAAGCTGGTCTGTGCGTTGGCTATCATGGAACTATTGAGTTATGGTAAAATCCTATCTGATTCCGCAAAGCAAATCCGCTGGCCTTCAGATCACATAACGTGCAGGGAAGTCGTTAATTAACTGCCTTCTGAAACCGCCTCACAAACCATTCAGTTCAAGGATAATTCACAACGAGTTATAAATGCCGTCCTTGCCGACGAAGGCCCCGGCAGACAAGTGAATGAATAATGTAGTGGGAAGGAACCGCAGGTGCTGGTTTAAACCGGAGATAGGGACAAAGTGCTGGAGTAACTCAGCGGGACAGGCGGCATCTCTGGAGAGAAGGAGTGGGAGAATGGGAGAAGAAAGAAACACGATTCCTTCTCTCCAGAAATGCTGCCTGTCCCGTAGAATTACTCCAGCATTTTTGCGGCCTTTCGTCGGTGAATGAATGAACATCCCCCTGGCTCCACAGTGGGCCGCTGGCTGGCTGGCTGCGCTCAATGTCGCTTTCAGCAACTCCATTCCATCAAGCCTCTGAGCTTCACAAAGCAAAGGGGAAGGCATTAACTGAGATGTACAGAACGCCACTCCAGCAATTTGTGTCTATCTTCGGCATAGACCAGCATCTGCAGTTCCTTCCTACACTTTTAATCAAGAGTCTACATTTTTCACACAGAGAGTGGTGAATCTCTGGAATTCTCTGCCAGAGAAGCTAGTTGAGGCCAGTTATTTCGCTATACTTAAGAGGGAGTTAGATGTGGCCCTTGTGGCTAAAGGGAGAACGGTTGAACAAGTTAGGTCTTTATTCTTTGGAGCGCAGAAGGTTAAGGGGGGACTTGATTGAGGTCTTTTAAATGATGAAAGGGATAGACAGAGTTGACGTGGATAAGCTTTTCCCATCGAGGGTAGGAAAGATTCAAACAAGAGGGCATGACATGAGAATTAAGGGACAGAAGTTTGGGGTAACATGAGGGGGAACTTCTTTACTCAGAGAGTGGTGGCTGTGTGGAATGAGCTTCCAGCAGAAGTGGTGGAGGCAGGATCGATTTTAACATTTAAAAGTAAAGTGGATAGCTATATATGGACGGGAAGGGAATGGAGGGGTATGGTCTGAGTGCAGGTAGATGGGACTAGGGGAAAATAAATGGTCGGCACGGACTGGAAGGGCCGAGAAGGCCTGTTTCCGTGCTGTAATTGTTATATGGTTATATGGTTATATGGTTATATGGATCAGGGGGTATGGAGAGAAGGCAGGTACAGGATACTGATTGGGGATGATCAGCCATGATCACAATGAATGGCGGTGCAGGCTCGAAGAGCCGAATGGCCTCTACTCCTGCACCTATTTTCTATGTTTCTATGTTTCTTAATACACTTTACGTTGACTGGTAAGTCGTTCATTCTGGGATTAATCCAATGATAGGTTGCATTGGTTTAGGGTGAGTGGGGAAAGGTTTAATAGGAACCTGACGGGCAACTTCTTCACAGAGGATGTGGGTATATATCGGGTGATGGGTGGATAGAACGAGCTGCAATAGGTGGTATCTGAGGCAGGTACTAAAACGACATTCATGCTGAAGAACGGTCTCGGCCCGAAACATCACCTATTCCTTCGCTCCATAGATGCTGCCTCACCCGCTGAGTTTCTCCAGCATTTTCTGTCGACCTTCGATTTTTCCAGCATCTGCAGTTCTTTCTGAAACAGAAACCACAATGTCATTTAGTCTCACAGGGCTACAGCATTCTTTACTAGATTAGACAATGTCATTATTGATGCAAACCATTAAACCTCTCCTATTCAATATTCAATAGACAATAGGTGGAGGAGTAGCATCATTCGGCCCTTTGAGCCAGCATCGCCATTCAATGTTTAGGAAAGAACTACAGATGCTGAAAGAAGGGTCTTGACCCGAAACGTCACCTCTTCCATAGACGCTGCCTCACCCGCTGAGTTTCTCCAGCATTTTTGTCAACATCTGTAGTTCCTTCTTAAACATAACAACATTTACACTCATTTGGACAGGGACATGGATAGGAAAGATTTGGATGGATATGGGCCAAACGTGGACAGGTGGGATTGGCATAGATGGGGTACCTTGGTTGGTATGGGCGAGTTGGACTGTAAGACCTGTTCCAAGCTGTGTTACTCTATGAATGATTAAACTCCATCTGCCATTTCTCTGCCCACATTCCCAACAGGTCTAATATCCTGCTGAATCCTTGGAACCTTCTTCCTTTCTCCACTGCTCCGCCAATTTCCTTCTCAATGTGAGTGTTTATCAAAATTAGGAAGTATGCGGTGGAGAAACATACAGCCAAAGCTGACGCAGCTTTCATCCTGAGCCAAGATATCACTTCAGTCTTGTCATCTAAATTCTTACTACCCAGTGCACAGTAGGATTGCTAATGCAAGGATGGGAAAATGGAGTGCAGGCTGCGAGCTCGTAAACCTTATGTGTCTTCGCAGCAACTACAAATTCAAAGGAAAAATAATGTTTTCAAACCTGCCAAAGAATGTCTCCATGCCCGCTATTCACACCAGCTATCGTTCAACTCAATGTGTGGCGTGCTTCTGCAGCCGGGATTATGCCATCTGCTGGGTTGTTAGTCAGTTTAGTTTATTGTCACGTGTACCGAGGTACAGTGAAAAGCTCCTGTATCTTTCGTTAGTTGTTTGTTAGGCAAAAGGTACATAAGTGTGAAAACGCACACCTCCAGATTCAGGGACAGTTTCTTCCCAGCTGTTATCAGGCAACTGAACCATCCCACCACAACCAGAGAGCGGTGCTGAACTACTATCTACCTCATTGGCGACCCTCGGACTATGCTTGATCAGACTTTGGTGGCTTTATCTTGTACTAAACGTTATTCCCTTATCATGTATCTATACACTGCAAATGGCTTGATTATAATCAGGTATTGTCTTTCCGCTGACTGGTTAGCACGCAACAAAAGCTTTTCACTGTACCTCGGTACACGTGACAATAGACTAAGCTGAATACTGAACACTTTAGATTGGCAGCTCATTCGATACAAGATTTCAACAACTTGCAGCCTTGAAAATTAAATAGCTCTTTGAGGTTTTGTTGTCACATTTCACATCTACCCCAGGTCAAGGTCAAAGGAGGACTGGGGGTCTTAAGGTTGTCCATGGGAGGCAGGCACGTGCCGTGAGTAATTACTCAGGGTAGGCACTCAGTCCGCTTAAAAAAAATTAAACCGCGCATGCGCAGATTGTTCTCTCCGTTAAATAAATAAAAAAATTAAAACAGTGACAATTCAATTTGCCCAAGGCTTCCTAGTCTCCTTTCTTCTGAATTACTGAATGGGGGGGGGGGGGTGGGGTGGGGGGGGGGGGGGTGAAGGGTGATGGCAGACGGGGAGATGGAGAGATGGGAGTACAGGGAATAGTTGAATCAGTTGTCATCTTATTGATTTACAACACTTGTTCAAGAGACCAATTGGGGGAACAGTTCCTTTCACAGCGTGTGGAGAGTCTGTGCCAGGGGCAAAGCTGTGGGGAGGGCACGAGTGTTGAGAAGGAGGGTGTCGGGGATACTGCCAGTAACTCACTCACTCACCGCTACCGCAGCTCTCCGGGCACGAAGCCACACACTGTAGCTGGGGATAGAAGCAGCTCGCGGAGCTACGAGCGGCCACCGGGACCCGACAACAGAACTGGCTGCCACTTCAGCGCCTTCTGCCGGCCCGCTCACCTCTGGCAGTGCTCCCCATCGGAACACCTGTTACCTGCCGTTCGCCGACTTCGCTCATGTCAGCGGCTTCCTGCAAATCCTTAAATTCCCACAGCCGAGTAATTCGCTGTCGGAATTTAAGGACATGAGTGGGGCCAGCGAGCGGCAGGAGAGAGGTTTTTAGACGGAGAGCTGCCAGAGGTGAGCGGGGACTGGCAGAAGGAGCTAAGGTGGCGGCTGGTTCCGTTGCCATCCCCCCCCCCCCCCCCCCCCCGGGCTCAATGCGGTGGCATTCCACACCTTCGTGCAAGGAGCGTCGCAAGTGGCATTATCCCAATCCCCTCATTCATAACATTCGTGCCCTCCCCACAACTTTACCCCGGGCCAGACTCCCCAAACGCTTGGAAAGGAGCTCTTCGCCCCACCCCCACACCCCGGGAAATACGGTATTTAAAAACATCACCAAGAAATGTACTTACCACATCATTGGTACACGAGCTCCATTCTTCTCTCTTTGTTACATAACATACATTTAAAATATTGACAAACCATATTTGAAAACCCCGCCAAGAAACTAGCGCTGCGCATGCGCAGTAGACTGATGCGCATACGCAGTACAGCAAAGGCAGAATATCTGCTGCCTTCAACCCCGCTTGAAATTGACGGCTTCAGGCAGCGCTGACGGCACGTGGGCTGCACAGAGCTTCCCGTGTTACAAGCGCTGCGGATGAAAGGCACGGAGAATTATGCCTATCTAGGAGATCGATCTCTTACATCGGCATCATTCTCCCATGCCTTTACTACTTATATTTAGTAATGACTATGTTATAATTTTAGTCAGAGTAGGCAGTGCCGACCTTGCCTACCCTGACAGCACGTGCCTGATGGGAGGTGACCCCAGGGGCCCGTAGGCTGAAGATGACCGGGCAAGGAGAGAGATGACTGCTCTTGGGACGACCGGATGGAGGGCGACACGGTGGCGCAACGGTAGAGTTGCTGCTCCACAGCGCCGGGTTCGATCCTGACTGCGGGTGCTGTCTGTACAGAGTTTTTACATTCTCCCTGTTGCCTCGTGTGTTTTCTCCAGATGTTTCGTTTAGTTTAGAAATACAGTACAGAGACACGCCCTTCGGCCCCACCGAGTCTGCGCCGACCAGCGATCCCGCACACTAATGGGCCTGTCCCACTTAGGTGATTTCCTAAACTTTGTTATGGTCCCTGCCTCAACTACCTCCTCCGGCAACTCGTTCCATACGTCCACCACCCTCTGTGTGGAAAAGTTGCTCCTCGGGTTCCTATAAAATCTTCCCCCTCCCCTCACCTTAAAGCTATGTCCTCTGGTTTAGTTTAGTTTAGTGATACAGCGCAGATACAGGCTCTTTGGCCCACTGTGTCCACTTCGACCAGCGATCCGCGCACACTATCACTATCCTACACACACTAGGGACAATTTACATGTATACCAAGCCAATAGACAATAGGTGCAGAGGTAGGCCATTTGACCCTTCGAGCCAGCACCACCATTCTTTTTTTAAATTTAGTATTTAATTATTTTTATTAGAAGTAAATACATAATAAAAGGCATTTTGTTCGTTGTAGACATACATTATCAATATTATTTATATTAACAATTGCATAGTAATTGGACTTCTATATATTTTTTCCAATTTTTATAAAGATAGAAATTAACAGAGAGAGAGAAAACAAAAAAGAGAAGAAAAAGTTGAGGAAGAATGAAGTGTTCAATAGATTATGCATCGCTGGGGATATATCCGGGTTTTATGAAATGTAATTCTTCATCTATTCTTTGAATCAGGTTTCAGTCGGGTTCTCGTGCCGAACCAGTTTGCTCCTTCAAATATTCAATAAATGGGGACCATATTATTGTAAATAGTTCTTGTTTGTCCATTAAGACAAATCTTAACCTTTCCAAATATAGGGTCTCCAACATTTCAGTAATCTACATTTTAATTGTGCGGGTTATAGGGCCTTAATATTAATTTCTTCCCGATTATTAAAATATAATCGATAAAGGTTCTTTGATTCGATGTAAATAATTGATTTTGTTCTATTATTCCTAATATTATTAATTTTTGAATCAGGGACCAATTTGGTATTGACCACTTCCGAAATTATCTTAAAAATTTCCATCCAAAAATTATTAATTTTTATACAGCTTACGAATGATACAGCGCAGAAACAGGCTCTTTGGCCTCCCGACTCCACTTCGACCAGCGATCACCGCACACTATCCTACACACACTAGGGACAATTTACATGTATACCAAGCCAATAGACAATAGGTGCAGAGGTAGGACATTTGACCCTTCGAGCCAGCACCGCCATTCAATGTGACCATGGCTGATCGGCCAATAGACCTGCAAACCTGTACGTCTTTGGAGTGTGGGACGAAATCAAAGATCTTGGAGAAAACCCACGCCGGTCACCGGGAGAACGTACAAACTCCGTACAGACAGCGCCCATGGACGGGATCGAACCCGGGTCTCCGGCGCTGTGAGGCAGCAGCTCTACCCGCTGTGCCTCCGTGGTTCTCGAACGTGGGGAAGACAAACAAGTTATCATTGTTGAGGTCCAAACGCAACGATGAATTAAAGACGTGTTCAAGAAGGAACTGCAGATGCTGGAAAATCAAAGGTAGACAAAAGTGCTGGAGAAACTCAGCAGGTGCAGCAGCATCTATGGAGCGAAGGAAATAGGCAACCTATTTCCTTAAGGATTTCGCCCCGAAACGTTACCTATTTCCTTAAGGATTTCGCCCCGAAACGTTGCCTATTTCCTTAAGGATTTCACCCCAAAATGTTGCCTATTTCCTTAAGGATTTCGCCCCGAAACGTTGCCTATTTCCTTCCTGTAGGGTTTCGGCCCGAAACGTTGCCTATTTCCTTCGCTCCATGGATGCTGCTGCACCCGCTGAGTTTCTCCGGCACTTTTGTCTACCAATGAATTCATGACTATTAGCCACTTCCAAACTATACGTGGAATAGAAAAGGACAAAAAGACTTCACACTCTATTAACAAACAAATTACAATAAATTCAAAGGAGATTCCTCAGGTCATGCACTAGAATGGAACAAGGTCCCTCCACCAATTATCATTTGAAACAGTTCTTCTACCCAAAGGCTAACAATTTCTAATGTTATTTCATTAACTGGCATTGCAGAACTGGATATAATGTATTATTCTCCAGAGTGTTTCCAACTGTAGGTAATTAGGATTTAAAAAGGCAGTTTTCAGTGAGTATTAAAAACTTTCATCATATTGTCGATAGCTTTAAAATGTACCCATTCTGCTCAATTCTGCACGCAACACCAGACTATAATTTGAGGAAGGACATTCTTGCTATTGAAGGAGTGCAGCGTAGGTTTACAAGGTTAATCCCTGGGATGGCGGGACTGTCATATGCTGAGCGAATGGAGCGGTTGGGCTTGTATACTCTGGAGTTTAGAAGGATGAGAGGGGATCTTATTGAAACATATAAGATTATTAAGGTTATTATTAGGAAGAAGGGTCTCGACCCGAAACGTCGCCTATCTCCTTCGCTCCTTAGATGCCGCTGCACCCGCTGAGTTTCTCCAGCTTTTTGTGTAACCCCCTAAGATTATTAAGGGTTTGGACACTCTAGAAGCAGGAAACATGTTGGGGGAGTCCAGAACCACGGGCCACTGTTTAACCATAACGAGTAAGCCATTTAGAACAGAGATGAGGAAACACTTTTTCACACATAGAGTGGTGAGTCTGTAGAAATCTCTGCCTCAGAGGGCGGTGGAGGCCGGTTCTCTGGATGCTTTCAAGAGAGAGCTAGATAGGGCTCTTTAAGATAGTGGAATCAGGGGATATGGGGAGAAGGCAGGGGTACTGATTGTGGATGATCAGCCATGATCACATTGAATGGTGGTGCTGGCTTGAAGGGCCGAATGGCCTACTCCTGCACCTATTGTCCATTGATGCAAGAACAACAGTGGGTGGCTCAGCGGCAGAGTTGCTGCCTTGCTACGGGTGCTGTCTGTGCGGAGTTTGCACGTTATCTCTGTGACCCACGTGCAGGTTTGCAGGTTCATTGGCTTCTGTGAATTTATCCAGTGTGTGGGATAGAACTAGTGTTTAGGGGGGAACTGCAGATCCTGGTTTACACTGAAGACAGACACAAAATACTGGGGTAACTCAGCGGGACAGGCAGCATCTCTGCATGGAAAGAATGGGTGCCGTTTTGGGGTCGAGACCCTTCTTCAGAAGGGGCACAGTGTCCAGTGATTGCTGGTTGGCAGGAATTCGGTGGGCCAAAGGGCCTGTTTACACAGTGTATCTCTAAAACCAAAACTATCAACTAAAGCTTCTACCCCTCTGTTATCAGGCTTCTGAACGGTCCTTCCATAAGCTGTGGAACTGTCCGATTCACCGCTACCCCATTGCGGACATTGGACTTTGTCTCTGGAACTGATGCGCTACAATGCTGAGAACTATATTCTGCACTCTGTATCTTCCCCTTTGCTCTACTTGTTGTAATCGAGTCTGACTTGATTGCATTGACGTCAAGTATTGTCGGATCTATTTGGATAGCGTGCAAAATCACTGGACCCCGGTACACAATGATAAGACAATAAGAAACCTGAACCTAAACCATGTTTTACTCGCTGAGCAAGAACATAACGGAATGAAGAAGCTGTCTTGCAATTTGAAATAAACTTCCTGACAAATACATATTTTACGTTCAGGATTTAATCTGCACATTACGCTCACAGATGGAGGTGGAGAACGTCATTAGGTATTTTTAAAGCAGAGATCGACAGGATCTTGATTAGTACGGGTGTCAAAGGTTATGGGGAGGAGGCAGGCGAATGGGGTTGAGAGGGAAAGAGAGATCATCCATGATTGAACAGCAGAGCAGACGCGATGGGCCGAACGGCCTAAATCTGCTGCTAGAACTTATGAACATCATAGAGTCATACAGCGTGGAAACAGGCCCTTCACACCCAACATGTCCCATCTACACCAGTCCCACTTGCCCGAGTTTGGCCCATATTCCTCCAAACCTGTCCTATCCATGTACCGGTCCAAATGTTTCTGAAACGTTGGGATAGTCCCTGCTTCAACTACCTCCTCGGGTAACTCATTCCACACACCCACCACCCTCTCTGTGTGAATCCTGGCCATTGTTTTTGCCTTGCGTGAACTGTTTGTGGAAACAGAAGTTTTAAATAAAATCTGCACATTTCACCCACTGGAGACCAGCGAGGAACTAACCCTGCACACTTTAGCACTTGAGGTGTACTATTATTTTCAGGGGTTGTATCTTAAAAGTTGCTACGGTTTTACGATATAGTTGTGTGGGATATTGTCCCTAGTGTGTGTAGGATAGTGTCAATGTGCGGGGATCGCTGGTCGGCGCGGACCCGGTGGGCCGAAGGGCCTGTTTCCACGCTGTACAGTATCTCCAAACTGCACTAAAATATGACGTTCCATCACAAATCTGCAGCAAAGAATCAAGTGAGTGAATAATCCCGACGTGAAGGTCATTCGTCTGGTCCAGAGGATGGGTGGATGATTAGTCATCTAATGATGGGTTACATGGTGTGTTACAACAGATGGTAAGATGCGTTGAGTTGACCAATTACAGTGAATGCGTTGGTGATGCTGATTTCTCATGCATTAGAGTTATTGAGTCAGAGTCATTCAGCACAGAACCCCCCCCCCCCCCAACATGCCCACACTGACCAAGATGCCCCAACAGCACTAGTGCCACCTGCCAGCATGCCACCTGCTAAAAGCCCTGTCCCACGGTACGAGTTCATTCCAACAGCTCTCCCGAGTTAAAAAAAAAATCAAATTCGTGGTAAGCACGGAGAATGAATGTAGCGGGTACGTCGGAGCTCGGGGACGCCTCTTAGCGGCTCGTAACGCTAACGGCAGGTGAGCACGGGAAAACTCGCTAACGGCAGGTGAGCACGGGAAAACTCGCTAACGGCAGGTAAGCACGGGAAGACTCGTGAAGATTTTTCAACATGTTGACAAATGTCCACGAGAGCCCCGAGTACTGACAAGCAGCCATTACCGTAAATCTCCGAGTTCAAATCAGGGCAAACTCGGGAGAGCTCTTGGAATGAACTCGTACTGTGGGACAGGGCTTTAACTCTCTCTTGAAAGCATCCAGCGATTTGGCCTCCACTGCCTTCTGAGGAAGAGAATTCCTCAGATTTACAACTCTCTGTGTGAAAACGTTTTTCCTCATCTCAGTTCTAAATGGCCCACCCCTTATTCTTAAACTGTGGCCCCTGGTTCTGGACTCCCCCAACATCGGGAGCGTGTCCAATCCTTTTATAATCTTATATGTTTCAATAAGATATCCTCTCATCCTTCTAAATGCACTCCAAGGAAGAGAGTCCTAGCTTGCTTAACCTCTCCCTATAGCTCAAGTCCTTGGGTCCGGCAACATCCAGTTGTCTATCTCTCCTTGGATCCCATGCAATCTAAACTTCCAGAGCAGCCTACCATGCTGCACCTTGTCAAATGCTTTGCTGAAACCCATAGAACCAACATCTACAGCTCTGTCCTCATTAACCTTTTTGATCACGTCTTCAAAAATCTCAATCAGATTTGTGAGACGCAATCACCCATGTACAAACCCATGCTGACTATCCCTAATCAGCCCTTGTCCATCTAAATGCATGTATATCCTCTCCATCAGAACACCCTCTAGTAATCTTGCGACCACAGATGTGAGGCTTGCTGATCTGTGCTTCCCAGGCTTTTCCCTGCAGCCCTTCTTGAATAGAGGCACGACATTTACCACCCTCCAGTCTTCCGGCAGCTCACCCGAATTCACCGATGACCCATAAATCTCAGCCAGGGCACCTGCAATTTCCTCTCGTGTTATCCGATATATCTGATCACGCCCGGGATCGAGCTCTGTCTAAAGAAGGGTCTCGACCCGAAACCTCACCCACTCCTTCCATCCAGAGATGCTGAGTTACTCCAGCATTCCGCGTCTATCTCCCATAATTAACGACGACCTTGATTATCGTCGTGTTTTGCATATCTTCCGTTCATGTGTCCTAAACCACTAGTCTGCCTCTACCCTGAATCTCAGTCTGAAGAAAGGTCTCGACCCGAAACGTCGCCTATTCCATCTCTCCTGAGATGCTGCCCGTCCCGCTGAGTTACTCCAGCGTTTTGTGTCTATCTTTGGTGTGAATGTGTGGTCGCCGGTCGGTGGGCCGGGGGGGGCTGTTTCCGTGCTGCATCTCTAAACTAAACTAAACTGGAGAAAAATGCTGGATTGTTGAATCGCACAGCAGGTGAGCGGAGGACCTGAATGGAAGGGGTTGCTTGCTGCTTTTGGAAGCTCTTCATCTTCAGTTGCCCTTGCAAGTCCCACATGCAGAGCAAACCTTCCAGATGCCAACTCGTTTGTAAATATTTCATCTTGCCCAGTTTTTATTTCCCGCTTTGCCAAAATAAGCATTGGGGCTGGGAAGAAAATTGTGATACATCATCGGAAACTACACTGTGGGACAAAGAGGAAAAGAAGAAAAAAAGACTGATTGAAACAGGAAACACAACTTAATCTCGGTTTTATGTGGCTGTCAGCTTGCTCACAGTCATTGAGAACATTCTTAAAAACATATTCCCCTGATAAATATCAATTAAATATTAATAACACTGTGGCTCAACTCTTCCCTGTTTCTCAGCAGGCAACATTATTGTAATATTATTTATGAGAGTCGATTGGAATGTCAAATATTATTTGCAAATGGAACTTTAAAGACAACATAGGAGCCCAGGCAAACGATACAGCATTGAAGATCAAGCTTGGTGCTGGCATCCTTGTCAGAGAGCATTCCTAGACATGGAGGCGTACAGCAAGGAAACAGGCCCTTCGGCCCGCCCTGACCCATTTGTGCTAGTCCCATTTGGTTTCTATCCTTCTCAATGCTGCCTATCCATATTAGTTTGGTTTTGTTTAGTTTGGAGATACAGGCCCTTCAGACCACCGAGTCCACACCAACCAGCCATCAGTTCCATCCTGCACACACTAGGATTCACACAAAGAGTTGTGAGCCTGTGAAATTCTCTCCCTCAGAGGCCGGTTCTCTGGATACTTTCAAGAGAGAACTAGATAGGCCTCTTAAAGATAGCGGAGTCAGGGGATATGGGGAGAAGGCAGGAACGGGGTACTGATTGGGGATGATCAGCCATGATCACATTGAATGGCGGTACTGGCTTGAAGGGCCGAATGGCCTCTACTCCTGCACCTATTGTCTATTGTCCAGGGACAAATTGCAGAAGCCAATTGACCTGTCAATCTGCATATCTTTGGAATGTGGGAGGAAACCTGAGAACTCAGAGAAAACCCACGTGGGTTACGGGGAGAACGTACTAACTCCACAAGAGATGCTGTCTGTCACGCTGAGTTACTCCAGCACTTTCGTGTCTATCTTCGGTCTAAACCTGCATCTGCAGTTCCTTTCCAAAAACCTTTTCACCCAGAGAGATGTGAATCTGTGGAATTCTCTGCCACAGAAGGCAGCGGAGGCCAATTCACTGGATGTTTTCAAGAGCGATGATTTCAGATGTAGCTCTGAGGGCTAATGGAATCAAGGGATATGGGGAGAAAGCAGGAACGGGGTACTGATTTTGGATGATCAGCAATTATCATATTGAATGGTGATGCTGGCTCGAAGGGCCGAATGGCCTACTCCTGCACCTATTGTCTATGTTTCTATGCCTCCTACATTAAAGTTAACCATCACTGCAGTAATAAAGGCATTTGTCCAAGAAGGCTCTTCAAATGAAGCCAGAGCTTAATGGTTAACAGGAGAAAGAGGAGCAGGTATGTGGGTACGAGACATAGGGGTACAGGAATCAGGGGATTTCAACTTTTAAATCGGATTGCCTTGGTCTGAGGAGTTGAGAGGTGGTGGAATCTTGAGGTGGTGGTGCATCCAGTACAGGGTTTGAAGTCAGTAAGTACATGGTCCTACTCGAGGAATAGTCCTTGTGACAAAAGACTGGCAAATTAGCCTCATGGAATTGCAAGGGCAGGAGGGATTATGGACCACGATGCAGGCGGAAGAGATCAGTCTAAATTGGCTTTACGTTCGGCACGGACGATATGGGCCGAAGGGCCTGTCCCCGTTCTGTATCGAAGTGTCTGGGGGCGGGAATCCTGGAGACAGTGGCCTTTGCCTCTGGAGGGGCAGCACAGTGGCCCAGAGGTAAGTTGCTGCCTTCTATCGCCAGACCCAGTCCGCGCCTACCAATGTCCCCACCTGTACACATCCTACGCACTATCCTACACACGAGGGAACCACTGACGAAGGGTCTCGACCCGAAACGTCACCCATTCCGTCTCTCCAGAGATGCTGCCCGTCCCGCTGAGTTACTCCAGCATTTTGTGTCTATCTTCGGTTTAAATCAGCATCTGCAGTTCAGACCTCATCAGTCTGAAGAAGGGTCTCAACCCAAAAATGTCACCCATTCCTTCTCTCCTGAGATGCAGCCTGTCCCGCTGAGTTACTCCAGCATTTTGTGTCTATCTTCGGTTTAAACCAGCATCTGCAGTTCCTCCTTAACGTAAAATTTAAGAAATTTTTTTAGATAATTGGGTGATTTTGTATTATTTTGGTGAGTTTGTTTTGTATTGTTTATATTATTGCAATAATTGATTACATTTATTTTTGATATATATTTTAAAAAGCAGTATCTGCAGTTCCTTCCTGCAGCTCTCTGGTCAGTTTAACTCAGTGGCGCACCCTGCTGGGCTCGCGGCCACGAGGCCCTCGGCTGCTAATTGCTTCACCATGGTCTGCATTTGCTGCAAGTAATTGAGTTGGCTCAGCTTCACAAATCTCTGCGGCCATGCTGCAGGTCCAACACAGACCATCCTTCAGCGTGGGCACGAACTGCAGATGCCGTTTTCATTAGTTTAGAGATGCAGCGCGGAAACTGGCCCTTCGACGCCGACCAGCGATCCCCGCACATTAACACCATCCTACGCCCACTGGGGACAATTTGTACATTTACCGAGCCAATTAACCTACAAACCAGTACGGCTTTGGAGTGTGGGAGGAAAACAAAGATTTCAACCCGAAACGTCACCAATTCCTTCGCTCCATAGATGCTGCCTCACCCGCTGAGTTTCTCCAGCATTTTGTGTCTACCTTCGATTTTACCAGCATCTGCAGTTCTTTCTTAAACAGAGGGAGAGGGAGAGGGAGAGAGGGAGAGGGAGAGGCAGAGGCAGAGGCAGAGGCAGAGGCAGAGGCAGAGGCAGAGGCAGAGGGAGAGGGAGAGGGAGAGGGAGAGGGAGAGGGAGAGGGAGAGGGAGAGGCAGAGGGAGAGGGAGAGGGAGAGGCAGAGGCAGAGGGAGAGGCAGAGGGAGAGGCAGAGGCAGAGGCAGAGGCAGAGGCAGAGGCAGAGGCAGAGGCAGAGGCAGAGGCAGAGGCAGAGGCAGAGGCAGAGGCAGAGGCAGAGGCAGAGGGAGAGGGAGAGGGAGAGGGAGAGGCAGAGGGAGAGGGAGAGGGAGAGGGAGAGGCAGAGGGAGAGGCAGAGGGAGAGGCAGAGGGAGAGGCAGAGGCAGAGGCAGAGGGAGAGGCAGAGGCAGAGGCAGAGGCAGAGGCAGAGGCAGAGGCAGAGGCAGAGGCAGAGGCAGAGGCAGAGGCAGAGGCAGAGGCAGAGACAGAGGCAGAGGCAGAGGGAGAGGCAGAGGGAGAGGCAGAGGGAGAGGCAGAGGGAGAGGCAGAGGGAGAGGCAGAGGGAGAGGGAGAGGCAGAGGGAGAGGCAGAGGGAGAGACAGAGGGAGAGACAGAGACGTACATAACCACTATCCACCTCATTTGGAGGCCCTCAGACTATCCTTGATCGGACTTTGCTGGCTTTACCTTGCACTAAACGTTATTCCCTTTATCCCGTATCCGTACACTGTGAACGGCTCGATTGTAATCATGTGTTGTCTTTCTGCTGACTGGTTAGCACGCAACAAAAGCTTTTCACTGTACCTCGGTACACGTGACAATTAACGAAATAAACTTAAATACAAATGGATAACACGACAAGGCTGTGGAAACCAAGGGGGGGGGGGGGGGGGGATAATCGGTGGTGGACTTATACATGGATTCTTGCTGGTTCAGAGGGGGAGAGGTTTTGAGATCAGAGAGAGCTGCATTTAAATTCGTACGGTGTTGAACACAGCGTGAAATACTGTTAGGAAGTCCAAAATAATCCAACTGCAAAATGCTTCATTTTGTTCCCCCCTGTGACTGTTGTTAACAAACCTCTCATGTTGGCTTCCAGTTTTAAAAAACCCTATTACCGGGGGAGTAATGAATCACGTTAAGAGTCGAAGTGGAGCTATCGGGATTAGGCACCGAGCTATCTGCAAAAGGCGGTGTGTGACTGATCCGTCCCGCAATCCAAACCGATGCAGCTGATATTGATGTCACGTTGAACACCAGAGACAAATTAAGTCCTAATGCAACGTAACGTGGCGCGGAGTCAGTGGAACAGCTTTCGTGGCGTGGCTTCCAAAAGTGGCAAGTGCAGCATTTTCACTCATCGTGTGTGTCTCCCGCGGTCATTTATGACTGTCAGGCTCCGCTGGAAATGTGACAAACACTGACTGCAGCACTGCGCAATATGCACCAGCAATGAGACCTCTGAAATACCGGCGCGCAGAGAATTCCCAGAAAGGCTCCGGATAGAACGGATGGGGGACGCGGAGAGAACTAGGACCAGAGGCCGCAGCCTCAGAACAAAAAGGACCTGCCTTCAAGTTCAAGTTCACATTTATTGCCACATGCACCAATTGGTTCAGTGAAATCTGAGTTACCACGCAGCCATGCGAGTAAAAATAACACAATTCACATTGAATTTAACACAAACATCCGCCACAGAGGGATCAACGTTCCTCACTGTGAGGGAAGGCAATAACGTCCAGTCATCTTCCTCTTTATTCACCCGTGTTCTGGGCCTTCAACCCTCCATAGTCGCCCCTACGGACGCCCCGAAACATGGAATATTTAAAAAAAAACAAAACTAGACTATTCTGATGTGACTCTCTTTATTCTGAGTCTGGCTGATTCACCTCTCGGGATAGAAACATATAGAAACATAGACAATAGGTGCAGGAGTAGGCCATTCGGCCCTTTGAGCCAGTACAGCCACCATTCAATAAGATCATGGATGATCATCCAAAATCAGCACCCGCTTACTCCCCATATCCCTTGATTCCGTTAGCCCCAAGAGCTAAATCTAAAGGGCCTGTCCTATCAGCATGCAACTCTATGCGATGAGCGCGACCTAACGTGGTCGCTTGAGCCGTCCGGCGTCGCGGGGCCGGTCCCACTTCGATCGCCGGAGCCGTGCAGAATTGTGCGGCGTTCGTCCCGACATCGCGCGGGGCTCCGAAAAACTGACTATGTTCAAAAATTCCGCGCGGCAACGGCTTGTCGGCTCACAGTCGCCTCGACGCATTACGCACCGCCTCAACATCGTGTCTCCGTGACCCTCTCTGTAGGTGCCTCCGTGACCCTCTCTGTGTGTGGCTCCATGGCCCTCTCTGTGTGTGCCTCTGTGCCCCTCTCTGTCCTGGCGAACTTACCTTTAAGTCTTCACTCCAAGTTCGCCTCACTTTTCGGCGTGTTGCGCCACTCACCCGACCTCAGCGCGGCCCTCGCTGCCGGTTTGGTCGCGCTTGCCGCATGCAGGCGCATGCTGGTGGGAACGGCCCTGTACAGGGGATCACCTGACCTCCGCGCGGCCCCCGCTTCTAGTTTGATCGCGCTCATCACGTGGAGCCGGATGCTGGCAGGACAGGCCCTTAACTCTCTCTTGAAAACAGAAGGGAGACAAGGAGGGATTTCTTTAGTCAGAGGGTGGTGAATCTGTGGAATGGGATTTTTTCGGCGACTGCCGGCATCATTGACTGACGTATCAGGTCATAGAAAGATACGCAGCGTGATGACGTATTGACGCGCGGTGTTTATTCAAGTGTCGCAACATTTATTTTTGTCGGCAATGGATTTTGAAATGTTCAAAATCTTTTGGCGAAGTGGGACAGGCCCTATCCTAAATATGTCCTAAATTCAGAACAAGCCTGTTCCGCTCCACAGAAACACACTGGTTCAGAGCCCAGAGTTTCCTGCTTCTAATCGCTGCGTTGGAAAGATGAGCTAATGGAGCGAGCTGGCAGTCACTGCCACCAATGCTGACTCAGTCAAAGCATTCAGAAAGAAAGCGGGCTGCTTCCTGTTGAACAAATGGATGCGGCTTTGGCAGGGAAGTGAGAAAATTAAGCCTTTTGTCCGGGTGCGGGACATGGATCAGAATGACGTGCCGGGCGGGTTAAACTGGCTGCTCTCGGCTTGTCGCTCGTTTTTCAAGCACGTTAAGACTGTGTTCAGACTGCAGACCAGCCTGTTGTTTGGGGGCTGGCTTCCGCTCAGCTGAATTATAGAGGAGAGACTTAGAGCTGCACAGCCCAGGAACGGCCCACAGTGCTCGAGCCATGCCTGCATCTGCATGATCCAAGGTGGACGCAAAATGTTGGAGGAACTCAGCAGGTCAGGCAGCCTCTCTGGAGAGAAGGAATCCTATTTCTCAAAAGATAGACACAAAATGCTGGAGTGACTCAGCGGGACAGGCGGTGTCTCTGGATTAAAGGAGTAGGTGACGTTTCGGATCTTCACACTCGAAATGTCACCTATCCCCTTTCTCATCTCCTCTCCCTTGACTCTCAGTCTGATGAAGGGTCTCGGCCCGAAACGTCACCCGTTCCTTCTCTCCAGAGATGCTGCCTGGCCTGCTGAGTTACTCCAGCATTTTGTGTCTATCTTCGGGGTAAACCAGCGTCTGCAGTTCCCTCCTGTCCATTTTGCTCTATTCCCTACACTTCCATGTGCCTATCTAAAAGCCTCGAAGAACACCAACATCATATCTGCCTCCACCAACACCCCTTAAACATGTTCCAGGCCCCCAACACTGTGCAGCCACTGTAACAAAATGTGGTCTCTCAACTCTAAATCTAAATGTTTTCTATCCCAAGGTAGGAAATCTATCCCAATTCCAGAGAGTGGTGGGTCTCTGGAATTCTCTGCCACAGAAGGTAGTTGAGGCCAGTTTGTTGGCTATATTTAAGGGGGAGTTGGATGTGGCTCTTGTGGCTAAAGGGATCAGGGGGTATGGAGAGAAGGCAGGTACGGGATACTGAGTTGGATGATCAGCCATGATCATATTGAATGGCGGTGCAGGCTCGAAGGGCCGAATGGCCTCTACTCCTGCACCTATTTTTCTATGTTTCTACCTGAATCTGTCCTAAATTCATATGGTCATAAGTGATAGAAGCAGAATTAGGCCATTCAGCCCATCAGGTCTATTCTGACATTCAATCACGGCTGATCTATCTCTCCCTCTCAACCCCATTCTCCTGCCTTCTCCCCATAACCCCTCACACCCGTACTAATCAAGTATCTGTCTATCTCTGCATTAAAAATATCCACTGACTTGGCCTCCACAGGCTTCTTTGAATGGCAGAGTAGACTTGATGGGCCGAATGTCCTAATTCCACTCCCAGAACTGATTAACTAATCAACATATGAAGAGTCTGAAAAGATGGGACAATAAATGCTTGCGCTAACAATTCCTCTTAATGAAAGAAACTTAAATCAAATTGCTTGGTGTATCTGCTTCTCAAATAACATCCTATTGATTGATTGAACAATGGGCTGTTGTTCCCCTTGATGGAAGGTTGAAGGACTAGATGCCACAGATTAACTAAAAGGGAATAAAAAAGAGATAAATGAGCAATCTGTGAGATTGGAATCTGCACTACCCGCAGAAGTGCCGGAGATATGTCCCGTGTGTAGGAAGGAACTGCAGATGCTTGTTTAAACCGAAGATAGACACAAAATGCTGGAGTAACTCAGCGGGACAGGCAGCATCTCTGGAGAGAAGGAACGGGTGACATTTCGGGTCGAGACCCTTCTTCGCTAACTAGTCTGACGAAGGGAACGTCACCCATTCCTTCTCCATGGAGATGCTGCCCGTCATCCAGCATTTAGTGTCTATCTTTGGTTTAAACCAGCATCTGCAGTGCCTTCCTGCACATCGTTAGCTCTTTGCTAGGTCCTGTCCCATTGTGGATGTCAGGAAAGTTGGATCAAAAACAATAGGCCAATGGAGAATGGGATGTTGGCTAACAAGAGAGTCACCCTCACTCAGAGTCAGTGTGGGATAAAGGACCCAGGGTCCTCTTGTTAACTGTAACCATTCTGCGATCAATAGACAATAGACAATAGGTGCAGGAGTAGGCCATTCGGCCCTTCGAGCTAGCAACGCCATTCAATGTGAACATGGCTGATCATCCCCAATCAGTACCCCCCGTTCATGCCTTCTCCCCATATCCCCTGACTCCACTATCCCTAAGACCTCTATCAAACTCTTTCTTGAAAGTATCCAGAGAACCAGCCTCCACCGCAGTCTGAGGCAGAGAATTCCACAGATTCACAACTCTCTGGGTGAAAAAGATTTTCCTCATCTCAGTTCTAAATGGCCTACCCCTTATTCTTAAAATGTGGCCCTGGTTCTGGACAACCCTAACATCGGGAACACGTTTCCTGCCTCTAGCGTGTCCAAACGCTTAATAATCTGTCATCGCAAATGTCCTCGTTCTTCAGAGAACGGGGTTTCCCCTCCCCCACTATAGATGAGGCTCACACCAGGGTCTCCTCCATACCCCGCAACACTGCCCTCTGTCCCCATTCCCCCACTCACAACAAGGGCCGAGTCCCCCTGGTCCTCACCTTTCACCCCACCAGCCAGCGCATACAACAGATAGTCCTCCGCCAGTTTCGTCACCTCCAACGTGACCCCTCCACTCGCCACATCTTCCCATCTCCCCCCCGCAAAGACCGCTCCCTCCGCAACTCCCTCGTCAATTCTTCCCTTCCCTCCCGCTCCACTCCTTCCCCGGGCACTTTCCCTTGCAACCGCAAGAGATGCTACACTTGTCCCTTCACCTCCCCCATCCACTCCTTTCAGGGACCCAAGCAGTCATTCCAAGTCCGACAGAGGTTCACCTGCACCTCCTCCAACCTCATCTACTGCATCCGTTGCTCCAGATGCCAGCTGATCTACATCGGTGAGACCAAGCGGAGGCTGGGCGATCGTTTCGCCGAACACCTCCGCTCGGTCCGCAATAACCAACCCGACCTCCCGGTGGCTCAGCACTTCAACTCCCCCTCCCACTGCGAATCCGACCTCTCGGTCCTGGGCCTCCTCCACGGCCAGAGTGATCAACACCGCAAGTTGGAGGAACAGCACCTCATATTCCGCTTGGGGAGTCTGCATCCTCTGGGCTTAAACATTGAATTTTCTCAATTCTGTTAACCCAGACTGCCTCCCCCCCACCCCTCCCTCAGCCCTCTGGCCCTGACATTCCTTCTCCATCTCCCCCTCCCCTCCCCAGTCGCACTAGCTTCTCATTTTCACACCACAAACAGCTTACAATGGCCTGCTTCCTTTGTCACCAATACTTTTTTGCATATCTTTCACTCATTGTTCCTTATCTCTCCACATCACTGTTTATATCTTTCGTTTCCCTGATCCCTGAACAGTCTGAAGAAGGGTCTCGACCCGAAACGTCGCCTATCTCCTTCGCTCCTTAGATGCTGCTGCACCCGCTGAGTTTCTCCAGCTTTTTGTGTAACCCTCGATTCTCCAGCATCTGCAGTTCCTTCTTTAACGCTTAATAATCTTATATGTTTCAATAAGATCCCCTCTCATCCTTCTAAATTCCAGAGTATACAAGCCCAGCCGCTCCAATCTATCAACATTTGACAGTCCTGCCATCCCGGGGATTAACCTGGTGAACCTACGCTGCACTCCCTCAACAGCAAGAATGTCCTTCCTCAAGTTTGGAGACCAAATTTGCACACAAACTGACGATCACATCAACACTTGAACAAACCTGCATTTGAGAAATGGTGAACAACATATTTGAGAGAAGGGTTCGATCCCGACAACAGGTGTTGGCTGTCTTTCAACCCCACTCTCCTGCCTTCTCCCCATAACACCTGACACCCGTTCTAATCAAGAATCTATCCACCTCTGCCTTAAAAATATCCATTGACTTGACCTCCACAGCCGTCTGTGGCAAAGAATTCCACAGATTCACCATCTTCCGACTAAAGAAATTCCTTCTCATCGCCTTTCGAAAGGTACATCCTTTTATTTTGAGGCTGTGGCTCTCCCACTAGTGGAAACATCCTCTCCATATCCACTCTATCCAGGCCTTTCACTATTCAGTAAGTCTCAATGAGGTCCCCCCTCATCCTTCTAAATAACTTTAGACGTCAGTGATACAGTGGGGAAACAGGCCCTTCGGCCCACCGAGTCCGCGCTGACCAGCGATCACCCTGTACACTCGCACTATTGCACACACTAGGGACAATTTACAATTTTTACCAAAGCCAATTAACCTACAGACCTGCACGTCTTTGGAGTGTGGGAGGAAACCAGGGCACCCGGAGAAAACGTACAAACTCCGTACAAACAGCAGCTGTGGTCAGGATCGAAGCCGGGTCTCTGGTGCTGTGTGGCAGCAGCACTACCCGCTGCACCACCCTGCCGCCCCCATAGGTCATGTTTGCACTCCGCACAGTACTGTGAATCTAAATGGGCAGCAACACAGCTTGTGACTCCACTTTCACAGCGAGCCAATCATCTAATCCTCATTTCCATTTGAGATTTTAAATTTTAAAATCTCCTGTTTGTTTTGTGATTACGTTCTGCCGTGTTACATCGGTTTAATGAAAGGCAAGGGTGGAGGCTGCACTGAGCTCTCACCCAAACCTCTGCCTCGCCACTGCTCATTATTGTAATTGCTGCAGATAGATGTCTGAGACTCAAACTGAGAATCACAGGCTCGTTCTGCCCAGCTTGTCACTCAAACCATCACCTTAACAGATGAGTAATTCATAACTGAGAGGATGGGATGGATGGAACAGCGGATACAGTAGATGAGGTTGGAGGAGGTGCAAGTGAACCTCATCTACTAATATCCGCTGTTACAGGTGTCAACTTCTCTACATCAGCGAGACCAAGCTCAGGCTCGGTGTTTATTTCGTTGAACCTAAACCTGATCTCCCGGTGGCTCAGCACTTAGAAACATAGAAATTAGGTGCAGGATTAGGTCATTCGGCCCTTCGAGCCTGCACCGCCATTCAATATGATCATGGCTGATCATCCAGCTCAGTATCCCGTACCTGCCTTCTCTCCAAACCCCCTGATCCCCTTAGCCACAAGGGCCACATCTAACTCCCTCTTAAATATAGCCAATGAACTGGCCTCAACTACCCTCTGTGTCAGAGAGTTCCAGAGACTGCACCACTTCAACTCCCCCTCCCAATCCCAATCTGATCTCTCTGTCCTGGGCCTCCTCCAATGCCCGAGTGAGGCCCAGCACAAATTGGAGGAGCAGCACCTCATATTTCACCTGGGCAGCTTACACCCCAGCGGTACGAACATTGACTTCTCTAACTTCAGATCGCCCTTGCTTTCCCCCTCACTCTCCATCCCCACCTTCCAGTTCTCCCACTAGTCTTTTTGTCTCCGACTACATTCTATCTCTGTCCCACCCCCTCCCCTGACATCAGTCTGAAGAAGGGTTTCGACTCGAAACGTTGCCCATTCCTTCTCTCCAGAGATGCTGCCTGTCCCGCTGAGTTACTCCAGCATTTTGTGTCTCCCTCTCGTTATGTACTGTGTTATAATTTACTATTTAATTGGTGAAAATTTTAGTGAAAAAATTAACAACCAGGAAAGTTAAGAGGTTGCATAGCCATGTTTTCAAAAGTAAACATCGGATTCTACCAGGCCTAATTTTATTACACATACATTCCTTTGTGTAACTTGCAGCTGTGCACAGCTGGGGAGTCCAGAACAAGGGGTCACAGTCTAAGGATAAGGGGGAATTCCTTAAGGACCGAGATGAGGAAAACATTCTTTACACAGAGAGTGGTGAGTCTCTGGAATTCTCTGCCACAGAAGGTAGTTGAGGCCAGTTCTTTGGCTATATTTAAGAGGGCGTTAGATGTGGCCCTTGTGGCTAAAGGGATCAGGGGGTATGGAGAGAAGGCAGGTACGGGATACTGAGTTGGATGATCAGCCATGATCACATTGAATGGCGGTGCAGGCTCGAAGGGCCGAATGGCCTACTCCTGCACCTATTTTTCTATGTTTCTATGTTTCTACTTTATGGCCTCCTTAGACCCTCTTCTAAAAATATTCCAGTCTGAAGAAGGGTCCTGTCTGGAAACATCACCTCATAGAGTGATACAGTATGGAAACAGGCCCTTTGGCCCAACTTGCCCACATGCCCCAGCTACACTAGTCCCACCTGCCTGCGCTTGGTCCATATCCCTCCAAGCCTGTCCTCTCCATGTACCTGTCTAACTGTTTCTTAAACGTTGGGATAGTCACAGCCTCAACTCCCTCCTCTGGCAGCTCGTTCCATACACCCACCACCCTTTGTGTGAAAACGTTACCCCACAGATTCCTATTCAATCTTTACCCCTTCACCTTGAACCTCTGCCCTCTGGGCCTCGAATCCCATCCATAATTGCTCAGCTTGCTGGTTTAGTTCATAAGTCATAGGGAGCAGGATCAGGCAATTCGGCCCATCAAGTCTACTCTGCCATGGCTGATATAGATAGGCTCTTAAAGATAGCGGAGTCAGGGGATATGGGGAGAAGGCAGGAATGGGGTACTCATTGTGGATGATCAGCTATGGTCACATTGAATGGCGGTGCTGGCTTGAAGGGCCGAATGGCCTACTCCTGCACCTATTGTCTATTGTCTGCCTTTCCTTCGATTCACTTACACTGATCACCTCTCCATATCCTCCAGACAAACTGCCTGACCTTCCGAGTGACTTTGTTTTTTCCTCTAGATTCAAGATAACAGCATCTGCAGTTCCTTGTGTCGTTCTGTCCAAAATGTTCATGGTATTTAGAATAATCTTTGGAGCTTTAGGAATGTTGTTTGAAGGGGGGAGGGAGAGGGGAGAGGGGAGAGGGGAGAGGGGAGAGGGGAGAGGGGAGAGGGGAGAGGGGAGAGGGGAGAGGGGAGAGGGGAGAGGGGAGAGGGGAGAGGGGAGAGGGGAGAGGGGAGAGGGGAGAGGGGAGAGGATAAGGAAATAATATGAGAGAGAGTACATCGGTTAATCAATAATCATGTTACTAGTTGTATCGCAGCCAGTGTCATTCTATCCTCCAGCAGCCAGAAACTACTCAGATGTGATTTTCTTGATTTCTTCCACACAGAGGGTTTCCTATATTGCGTTTGTTTGTCATTTGACACATTCATTTCTTTAATATGATCTCAAGTTTATATGAAACAGATTTATTTGTCCTATTATCTCAAGTTTATTTTGATTTCACTCCGATCCTGTCTTATTAACAGTATATCATCTGGCTTCGATCTCCATCGAACAATATAAAGTGCATTTGTGGCTGTGATTTCTCCCCTGGTGATTAATCATGTCTCCATTATCTATCTTTTCCCACACAATACTCAACCTCATGTTTCTCTGCCTTGGTGAGAATAATCGCTACGGTGACCAGTGTCGGGTTCTGGGGCAGCTAACGCTGTCCCTCAGTATTTTTATAGATCGGATTAATTAATTTGGAGATATAAACAACTGCAGATGCTGGAATCCCGAGCAAATCGTGGGATACACAAATTAATTAGAGTGTTGAAGTGTGGGATTTAGTACGAGGGTGGTGAATATTTAGTTTAGAGATTTCAGCGCGGAAACAGGCCCTTCAGCCCACCGAGTCCGTGCCGACCAGCGATCCCCGCACATTAACACTATCCTACACACACTAGGGACAATTATACAAAGCTAATTTATAGACAACAGACAATAGGTGCAGGTGTAGGCCATTCAGCCCTTCTAGCCAGCACCGCCATTCAATGTGATCATGGCTGATCATCTCCAATCAGTACCCCGTTCCTGCCTTCTCCCCATAATCCCCTGACTGCGCTATCTTTAAGAGCAGAATTAACATGCAAGTCTGTAGGTCTCTGGAGTGTGGGAGGAAACCGGAGCACCCGGAGAAAACCCACGCAGTTTCGTCACAATTCCCAAAGATGTGCAGGTTTGTAGGGTGACATAGAAAACTGGAGTAACTCAGTAAAAATTGTTAATTGTCCCTAGTGTGTAGGATAGTGCTAGTGTACGGGAGTCATAAGTGATGGGAGCAGAATTAGGCCATTCGGCTCATCAAGTCTACACCACCGTTTAATCATGGCTGATCTCTCTGTCCCTTCTAACTCCATTCTCCTGCCTTCTCCCCATAACCCTTGAGACCCACACTAATCAAGAATCTATCTATCTCCACCTTATAAATATTAATTGACTTGGCCTCCACAGCCTTCTGTGGCAATGATTTCCAAAGATTCACCACCTTCTGACTGAAGAAAGTCCTCCTGATCTCCTTCTATAAGGAACATCCTTTAATTCTGAGGCTGTGGCCTCTGGTCCTAGACTCTCCCACTAGTGGAAACATCCTCTCCCCATCCACCCTATCCAGGTCTTTCACTGTTTGCTAAGTTTCGATGAGGAGACCCCCTCATCCTTCTAAACTCCAGCGAGTACAGGCCCAGTGCCGACAAACGCTCCACACATATACATGTAGAATTTGAACTGCATTGCACAATAACAAAGGGTTCTCAGTGGAGCGCAGCCATAACTCACCCTAAATCCCTCCAGGAATCATGTGCCAAGCCTCCTGCGTCCACATTGCTAAATGGAAGTAATTAACCACCAACTCCTCCCAAATGCTCAAACACTCAGCTGCAGTCATTTTTTTTTTAAATATCTGCCACTGATAAAAAAAAGATTTGTTCTAAAACGATTCTCCGCCGTTTATTGCCAACAGCTCCTTATTAAATCATGTAATTAGTGCGACACTCAAACACAATTGATTCACATGTGCACCTCTTAAACAAACCATAATTGGAAATCTAAAAAGCTCCAATCCGCAGCGCAAAATATTGTCAATAAAATATTTGGGTTCTTTCATAGTGTTGCTATAAAATTCAGCTGAATTATCTGTGGCCGGTAATCCTGTTATTAAATGGGTTTATACAATACATTCAGAGACCATGGCTTTGTTGGACGGACAAAAGTAACCCTTTTCTTCTGCATAAATTTAATATGTTCAATATTCATTGGTGTACATACTCTGTGTACCGGGCTCACTATAATGCACGACACATTTTAATGGGATTTTTGTTTCCTCACGAGCCATTTGTACATTTGTTTAGCGAAGAGAGAAATAGCACCACTAGCAGATAAAATCTCCCTGAAGACAATAGACAATGGACAATAGGTGCAGGAGGAGGCCATTCGGCCCTTCGAGCCAGCACCGCCATTCAATGTGATCACGGCTGATCATCCCCAATCAGTACCCCGTTCCTGCCCACATCCCCTGACTCCGCTATTTTTAAGAGCCCTATCTAGCTCTCTCTTGAAAGTATCCAGAGAACCTGCCTCCACCGCCATCTGAGAATTCCACAGACTCACCACTCTCTGTGAGAAAAAGTGTTTCCCCGTTTCCGTTCTAAAGTCAACTGGGGCAGCTGATGCTGGAACCTGAATGAACGAACGAGTGGCGCAGCGGTAGAGTTGCTGCCTCACAGCGCCAGAGACCCGGGTTCGATCCCGACTACGGGTGCTGTCTGTACGGAGTTTGTACGTTCTCCCCGTGACCTGTGTGAGCTTTTTCTCCGCACTCCAAAGGCGTGCAGGCCTACAGGTTAAATGATTTGGAATAAGTGTCATTTGCCCCTAGTGTGTGTGTAGAATAGTGTCAGTGTGCGGGATCGCTGGTCGGCATGGACTCGGTGGGCCGAAGGGCCTGTTTCCGCACTGTATCTCTAAAAGCTACAACTGAAAGTCAGCAGGTCTGTGGAGGGAGAAGGTTTTGGGTCGAGACCCCGCATCAGGATTGAGAAGGGAGAGGGGAGTGTGGGGGAGACAAATTGTAGAACCAAGGAACTGCAGATGTCGGTTTATACCAAAGGCACACACAAAGTGCTGGAGTAACTCAGCGGCTCAGGCAGCATCTCTGGAGGAAAAGGGTGGGTGACGTTTCAGTTGGGAGTCACCGTCAAGGAAGCATCTCTGGAGTAAGCCATGTTCTGAAGAACAACTTCTGAAGAAGGGGGGTTACACAAAAAGCTGGAGAAACTCAGCGGGTGCAGCAGCATCTAAGGAGCGAAGGAGATAGGCGACGTTTCGGGCCGAGACCCTTCTTCAGACTGGCCAGGGATCAGGGAAATGAGAGATATAGACGGTGATGTGGAGAGATAAGGAACAATGAATGAAAGATATGCAAAAAAGTATCGATGATAAAGGAAACAGGCCATTGTAAGCTGTTTGTAGTGTGAAAAGGAGAAGCTAGTGCGACTTGAGTGGGGGAGAGATAGAGAGAGAGGCAATGCCAGGGCCCGAGGGCTGAGGGAGAGGTGGGAAGGGGAGGAGGCAGCCAGGGTTAACAGAATTGAGAAAATTCAATGTTTAAGCCCAGAGGATGCAGACTCCCCAAGCGGAATATGAGGTGCTGTTCCTCCAACTTGCGGTGTTGCTCACTCTGGCCGTGGAGGAGACCCAGGACCGAGAGGTCGGATACGGAATGGGAGGGGGAGTTGAAGTGCTGAGCCACCGGGAGGTCGGGTTGGTTATTGCGGACCGAGCAGAGGTGTTCGGCGAAACGATCGCCGAGCCTCCGCTTGGTCTCACCGATGTAGATCAGCTGGCATCTGGAGCAACGGATGCAGTAGATGAGGTTGGAGGAGGTGCAGGTGAACCTCTGTCGGACTTGGAAGGACTGCTTGGGTCCCTGAAAGGAGTGGATGGGGGAGGTGAAGGGACAAGTGTAGCATCTCTTGCGGTTGCAACTTCTGAAGAAGGGTCTCCAGCCGAAACGTCACCCAGCCATGTTCCACAGAGATGCTGTGAGACCCTCTGAGTTACTCCAGCACTCTGTGTCTGTCTAAAGTGTGGACGAGATGGATGGGACGGTGGGGGCTGGGCAGCGATCGTACACACTAGGGACAATTTACAATCTTATCAAAGCCAATTCACCTACAAACCTGCACGTCTTAGGAGTGTGGGAGGGAACTGAAGCACCTGGAGGAAACCCCACGCGGTCACGGGGAGAACGTGCAAACTCCGTGCAGACAGCACCCGCAGTCGGGATCGAACTCTGGCACGGTGAGGCAGTAACTCTACCGCTGCGCCACCGTGCTGCCCTAATCTATTGGCTGTAAAAAATTGATGGCCATCCTGTGCGAGCCAAACACACTATATAAATGCAAATCATTTTGACCATTTCCATAAAACGAATGCGCAGAGAAGATATTTCCCACGTAGGTGGAAGATATGCCTGAGGGTTGCTGAAAAGGGAGATTGACACGGCAAGAACTTCCTTGATTCAAGAATACCTACCCTGGGGCACTATTTAATGACATATTCTCGCAGATAGCAGGCAGCGCTGCCTTGCATAATTGCCGAGTAGATACCATTTCACCCACACTCCCGCCACAAAGGAGAATAAATCTATGCTCCATCCTTCCCCCATCCCAGTTCTCCGACCAGTTGGCCTGTCCTCCGGATTGCATTTTATCTTTAATACCCCGTTGTCACCTTCCCCGAGATACAGATCTGTTCCACATTCACCTTGAACTTCGTCCCCTTTGATCTCTCGATTTCACACCTTACCCTTCCATGTCTCCCTCTCCCCCGATTCTCGGTCTGAAGAAGGGTCTCAACCCGAATCGTCACCCGTTCCTTCTCTCCAGAGATGTTGCCCGTCCCGCTGAGTTACTCCAGCGTTTTGTTTCTATCTTTGGTGTAAACCAGCATCTGCAGTTCCTTCCTACACATCAATAGATACATTAGTGACGCGTAAATGATGTCGCGTAAATGACGCGCAAATGACGCCCAAGCCTTTAACACTATCTTACACACTAGAGGCCATTTACAAAAGCCAATTAAAAGCCCTGTCCCGCGGTACGAGTTCATTCCAAGAGCTCTCCCGAGTTTAAAAAAATCAACCTCGTGGTAAGCACGGAGAATGAATGTAGCCGGTACGTCGGAGCTCGGGGACGTCTCTTAGCGACTCGTAACGCTAACGGCAGGTAAGCTCGGAAAGACTCGTGAAGAAAATGTCCACGAGAGCCTCGAGTTCCTGCAAGCGGCCATTACCGTAAATCTCCGAGTTTGAATCAGGGCAAACTCAGGAGAGAGAACTCGTACAGTGGGACGGGGCTTTAACCGACAAACCTGCCCTTCTTTGGGAAGTCGGAGGAAACCGGAGCACCGGGGAAAACACACGCAGGTCACGGGGAGAACGTACAAACTCAGTACAGACAGCGCCCGTAGCCAGGATCGAACCCGGGTCTCTGGCGCCACTACTGCTACTGCTGTGCCACCGTACCGCTCTAAATTGAGACCGGGGTGAGGGAATGAGGGAAGGAATAAGAGAAGGTGGTTTAGATAGTCTTTGAATCACAATTAAATGGATACATTGTCTGATTTAGGTTAGCTCAGTTTAGTTTAGAGGTACAGCATGGAAACAGGCCCTTCAGCCCACTGAGTCCGCACCGACCAGCGATCACCTGTACACTAGTTCTATCCGACACACAAGGGGCAGTTTACAGAGGCCAGTTAACCTACAAACACGGACATCTTTGGGATTGTGGGAAGAAACCGGAACAGCCGGAGACAACCCGCGCGGTCACGGGGAGAACGTGAAAACTCCGTACAGACAGCACCCGTCATTAGGATCCAACCCGGGTCCCTAGCGTTGTGAGGCAGAGTCCGCACTGTCCAAAATTAAAACTTGTAGCTCACAAGCCCAGCATTCATTTATCTTTCATCTCAACCTCATCCTGAAGGATTGGGGACTAAGAGTCGATCACGTGAGTGTGTCGAGAGTCACATATAGACAGACCAGAGCGGGGAAAGTAAATAACGTTAATACTAATTAATCCAGGTATAACTTGGACCTACGATGACAACACGGTGGCGCAGCGGTAGAGTTGCTGCCTCACACACACACACACTAGGGACAATTTCTTGATGCTGGCTGTACGGAGTTTGTACGTTCTCACCGTGGGTTTTCTACGGGATCTTCGGTTTCCTCCCATACTTAGAAAATAGACAATAGGTGCAGGAGTAGGCCATTCGGCCCTTCGAGCCAGCACCGCCATTCAATGTGATCATGGCTGATCATCCACAATCAGTACCCCGTTCCTGCCTTCTCCCCATATCCCCTGACTCCGTTATTGTTAAGAGCCCTATCTAGCTCTCTCTTGAAAGTATCCAGAGAACCGGCCTCCACCGCCCTCTGAGGCAGAGAATTCCACAGACTCACCACTCACTGTGAGAAAAAGTGTTTCCTCATCTCCGTTCTAAATGGCTTACCCCTTATTCTTAAACTGTGGCCCCTGGTTCCGGACTCCCCCAACATCGGGAACATGTTTCCTGCCTCTAGCATGTCCAAACCCTTAACAATCTTACATGTTTCAATGAGATCCCCTCTCATCCTTCTAAACTCCGAGTGTACAAGCCCAGCCGCTCCGTTCTCTCAGCATATGACAGTCCCGCAATCCCGGGAATTAACCTTGTAAACCTACGCTGCACTCCCTCAATAGCAAGAATGTCCTTCCTCAAATTAGGGGACCAAAACTGCACACAATGCTCCAGGTGTGGTCTCACTAGGGCTCTGTACAACTGCAGAAGGACCTATATTTGATTCCTCTTGTTATAAAGGCCAACATGCCATTCGCTTTCTTCACTGCCTGCTGTACCTGCATGCTTACTTCAAAGACATACAGGCTTGTAGGGTAATTGGCTTGGTATAAATGCAAAAAATTGTCCCTAGTGTGTGTGTGCGTGTGTGTGTAGGATAGTGTTAATGTGCGGGGATCGCTGGTCGGCACGGACTCGATGGGCCGAAGGGCCTGTTGCCGCACTGTATCTCTAAACTAATAAAACTAAAACAATATGCTGCAAGCGTTAATTTCAGTATTTCGTTATTATTCCTTACCGTGCCGTCATTGAAATTCGACCTTTAAAATTCATTAGTAAAATTTATACCTGAAGGATCTTGGTTTCAGATGGGATTTTATGACAATCCAATAGCTTTTGGTCATTATTTCAAAGAGAAGCTTTTCATTCTAGATTTACTTTAGTACCCAATATTCCACGCTGAGAAGCTTTGGTTCATTTGCGGAGTGAAACTTAAAGCAGAATGGCTTGGGGGTGTGGGAGGGAACTGCAGATGCTGGTTTAAACTGAAGAAAGACAGAAAATGCTGGAGTAACTCAGCGGGACAGGCAGCATCTCCGGAGAGAAGGAGTGGGTGACGTTTTGGGTCGAGACCCTTCGTCATGAGTCTGAAGAAGGGTCTCGACCCAAAAGGTCACCCATTCCTTCTCTCCGGAGATGCTGCCTGTCCCGCTGAGTTACTGGAATGTTGTGTGTCTGAGACATAGACTAAAGGCATTAACATGTGAATTCAAACCCTGGAATATTAAATCAATTAATTAAGTCAATCAGGGATAAAATGATCAGTCTGAAGAAGGTCCCGATTTGAAACGACACTATCCATGTTCTTCAGAGATGCTGCCTGTCCCGCTGAGTTACTCCAGCACTTTCTGTCTTTATTTGTAAAATCAGCATCTGCAGTTCCTCGATTAAGAAGAAACTGCAGATGCTGGAAAATCGAAGGTAGACACACTGGCCACATCTTCCCATCTCCTCCCCTGTCCACTTTCCGCAGAGACCGCTCCCTCCGTAACTACTGGTCAATTTGTCCCTTCCCACCCCCTCTCCGGGCACTTACCCTTGCAACTGCAGGAAATGCTACTCTTATCGCTTTACCTCCCCCCTTGACTCCATCCAAGGACCCAAGCAGTCGTTCCAGGTGAGGCAGAGGTTCATCTGCACCTCCTCCAACCTCATCTATTGCTTCCGCTGTTCCAGGTGTCAGCTTCTCAACATCGGTGAGACCAAGCGCAGGATTGGCGATCGCTTCGCCCAACACCTCCTCTCGGTCCGCAATAACCAACCTCAGCACTTCAACTCCCCTTCCCATTCCCAATCCGACCTTTCTGTCCTGGGCCTCCTCCATGGCCAGAGTGAGTCCCACCGCAAATTGGAGGAGCAGCACCTCATATTTCGCTCGGGCAGTTTACACCCCAGCGGTATGAACATAGACTTCTCCAATTTCAGGTAGTCCCTACTTTCTCCTCCCCTTCTCAGCTCTCCCTCAGCCCACTGGCTCCACCTCTTCCTTTCTTCTTCCCCCCCCACCCCCACATCAGTCTGATGAAGGGTGTCGACCCGAAACGTTAAAAAAAGTCTGTAGAAGGGTCTCGACCCGAAACGTTGCCTATTTTCTTCGTTCCATAGTTGCTGCCCCACCCGCTGAGTTTCTGCAGTTCCTTGATTCATTTTACACGATGAATGGCTCAATGATTCAATGACACTACATTGTTTTCATGTTTTATGTTAAATTCTATAGCGTTGTGGTTACCTTATTGGTGTGCTGCATGGCAACTCAAACATCACTGCACCAATTGGTGTATGTGACAATAACTGTCCTTTGTCCTGTGTCCATGTCACATGTACATACGTAAGCACAGTAGAATTCTCTGCCTTTGTGTCTAATCCGGTAAAACCACACGGCACCTCGTTAGTTCTGGGCTTTTTCGTGTTTTTCTTGAAATTTTCTCTTTTCTCGTCCTTTCCCTTTTCTCCGACCTAGTTATTAGTTCATAAAATGTTAAAACTGAAGCGGTATGAAAATTGTGTAACTGTTATGTCCATCCTTCTCTTTTTGTACAATTGCTTCTAGTACAAATACATTAAAAAAAAAAAAATCCGTACGGCAGACTTCACCTGGGCAGTACGCAAAGAGTTGTCACTTAGTACAGAGTTATCTTCTCACAGCGGCAAACCACCGCACGTGGCGACAGGCAGTCCCACGCCCCGCCCCTGTTGGTTCTCAGCGCCCCCCCCACCCCCCCACCCACACCGGGTCCCACTTACTTCTCGGCGACCCCCTAATATTAAGAAATATTGAAATAAATGTACACAGCATTTCATCGCAGGTCTACTATTAAACCTGGATTCATCAATATTAACTTTAATTTACTCTGCCTGGTCTGGTCTGGATTTGAGTACAAGAGCAGGGAGGTTCTACTGCAGTTGTACAGGGTCTTGGTGAGGCCACACCTGGAGTATTGCGTACAGTTTTGGTCTCCTAATCTGAGGAAAGACATTCTTGCCTCAGAGGGGGTACAGAGAAGGTTCACTAGACTGATTCCTGGGATGGCAGGACTTCCATATGAGGAAAGACTAGTTGGACTCGGTTTGTACTCTCTTGAATTTAGGAGATTGAGGGGGGATCTCATAGAGACTTACAAAATTCTTACGGAGTTGGACAGGCTGGATGCAGGAAGATTGTTCCCGATGTTGGGGAAGTCCAGGACGAGGGGTCACAGTTTAAGGATAAGGGGGAAGTCGTTTAGGACCGAGATGAGAAAACCATTTTTCACACAGAGTGGTGAATCTGTGGAATTCTCTGCCACAGAAGGTAGTTGAGGCCAGTTCATTGGCTATATTTAAGAGGGAGTTAGATGTGGCCCTTGTGGCTAAAGGGATCAGGGGGTATGGAGAGAAGGCAGGTAACGGATACTGAGTTGGATGATCAGCCATGATCATATTGAATGGCGGTGCAGGCTCGAAGGGCCAAATGGCCTACTCCTGCACCTAATTTCTATATTTCTATAGTCTGTATGAATGACTCTTAACGTGATTGACTCTTAACTGCGATCCTTTCAGTATAGGGAAGATTAAGATGGACACAAAATGCTGGAGTAACTCAGCGGGACAGGCAGCATCTCTGGAGAGAAGGGATGGGTGACGTTTTGGGCCGAGCTGAAACATTTCCTTCATTTCCTTCACTCCAGAGATGCTGCCCATCTGTCCCACTGAGTTACTCCAGCATTTTGTGTTTATCTTCAGTGTAAACCAGCACCTGCAGTTCCTTCCTGCACATCAGCGATGCTTTAGGTTATTCAATGAATGCTGGATTTGATGGTTATGTCCCCATCCTCTGCGAAAGCTAAAAATACAGTTCATTTTAATTATATAGATATTAATTTAAACCCCATGTGGTAATCTGTTTACTTTAATTTCAGTATTTCCTAATATCTCCACACTATACCATCAGCGAATTCCTACCTTTAAATTAATTAGTAAAATGGATTTCCAATGATCCGAGCCCTATTATCTAAATTAGTGGCATTATTGAAAATCAGACAATTGCTTCTTGGCTTAGTGCTAAGACGCTAATATCTACATTTTCCATAACTGACATCGCTAATAATGGCTTCTGAAAACACCCAAAATCTGAATTATTCAAAAGATATCTAAGAATGAAAATTCAAATTCTGGATTTATCTTGTAAGTTGGAATGATAGGAGCAGAATTAGGCCATTTGGCCCATCAAGTCTACTCCGCCATTCAATCAGGACTGATCTATCTCTCCATTTCTGAGGAAGGATGTGCTGGCAACATGGAATTCTCTGCCACGGAGGCCAATTCAGGTCCTAGGGCTAACAAAATCAAGGGATATGGGGAGAAAGCAGTAACGGGGTACTGATTTTGGATGATCTGCCATGATCTTATTGAATGGCGGTGCTGCCTCAAAGGGCCGAATGGCCTACTCCTGCACCTATTTTCTCTGGCTCTGGAGAGGGTCCAGAAATGAGTGGGTTAACATATGATGAGCGTTTGACAGCACTGGCCCTGTACTCGCTGGAGTTTAGAAGGTTGAGGGGGGACCTCATTCAAACTTACAGAATAATGAATGGGCTGGATAGAGTGGATGTGGAGAGGATGTTTCCACTGGTGGAAGAGTCTAGGACTAAAGGTCACAGCCTCAGACGTAAAGGGCGCTCTTTTGCAAAGGAGGTGAGGAGGAACCTCTTTAGTCAGAGGGTAGTGAAATTGTGGAACTCATTGCCACAGAGGGCTGTGGAGGCCAAGTCAGTGGATGATTTTAAATGGCAGAGATAGACAAACGGGTGTCAAGGGTTATGGGGAGAAGGCAGGAAAATGGGATTAAGAGGCAGAGATCAGCCATGATTGAATGACAGAGTGGAGTCGATGGGCCGAATGGCCTGATTCTACTCCTATAACTTGTGAACCTGCCACCCGTGCATGTGTGAGCTGTGCAGAAAATAATTCCCATTGTGCAGTGCGGACGTGACAATAAAGAGCCATTGAATAATAACAAAGCATTAAACTACGACCTCAGCTTGCATTAAGCAAATTAAAGGTTTAATTAAAATAGGACCACAATGGTGCATTGATTTTATTTTTCATTGCTCTCTGTGGACACGTCGCTGGTCTCCAGTTTGGCAAATGTCCAGAGTTGCAAATAAGGCGGCGTGGAGCAGACCGAGTGTAGAAGTGAAGCTACGAGCGCGTCAGTCTCATCCCCTTCGGTTTCATGAGCAGATATTGGAAGCCAGTTATCAGTTGAAAGAAGAACCCAACAGAATGTTATTTCACTAACGCGGTGATACAGGACTAGACGTACATTTAGGAAGGAACTGTAGATGCTGGTTTACACTGAAGACAGACGTAAAATGCTGGAGTAACCCGGCGGGCCAGGCTGGATAGGTCTTCTTCTTTCGTGTCCGTCTTCCAAATGTTGGCCTCGCTGCCATTGTCCGTCCTGAAAAGGATGAGAGCTTCCGGCGACAATCAGTGACAATAGACAATAGACGATAGGTGCAGGAGTAGGCCATTCGGCCCTTCGAGCCAGCACCGCCATTCAATGTGATCATGGCTGATCATCCCCAATCAGTACCCCGTTCCTGCCCTCTCTCCATATCCCCCGACTCCACTATTTTTAAGAGCCCTCTCTAGCTCTCTCTTGAAAGCATCCAGAGAACTGGCCTCCACCGCCCTCTGAGGCAGTGGGAGCCATCACTTGTCACAGATGGCTGTGGTAGCAGAATTAGCTCGGGATACGTCCAGTTTCCAGCCCCGCGACGTGGATGCTTGTGCCATGGGGCCGGCTGGATAGTTGACTTTAGAGTTACAGCGTGGGGAAAGAGGCCCTTCGGCCCACCGAGTCCGTGCCGACCAGCGATCCCCGGAACCTAACACTATCCTGCACGCTAGGGACATTATATAGAGTCCTAGAATCTTACAGCGTGGAACCAGCCCAGGTTGCCCACAACAGCCAACATGTTCCATCTACACTAGTCGCGCCTGCCTGCGTTTGGCCCATATCCCTCCAAACCTGTCCTAATCATGTACCTGGCTAAATGATTCTTAAACGTTGCGATAGTTCCCGTCTCAACTACCCCCTCCGGCTGCTCATTCCATGCACCCACCACCCTTTGTAAGAAGTTAGCCCTGAGGTTCCTAATAAATCTATCGTCCCACCCTCACCATAAACCCATGTCCTCTGGTTCTGCCTTATTTTTTGCTTTAGGCTAAAATGATGGAGAGTTATGTTGTAAATATGTGGTAAAGGGCATTGTATTTGATTTTGTTTTTAAATATATCACGATTCATATTCTCACAATGTACTGAAGCATCTTACATCCATTGAAGACCCACAGCCAGTTCACTAGACTAATCATTCTCTCCCCCCACCACAGGCAAAAATCATCAGGTTAAAATGATGCAGAGATATAAACGATTCTAACAGTTTGGAGGAAATCTACAGAGGGGGAGGGGTTTTGTTCGTAGGTTCGCTGTGGAGATAGCTGGCTCCTCTTCACATGAACCAGGTCCCGTATTAGCCGGGACATCCCATTTTTTGGGCTAAATTGGTTTGTCCCATATTTGACTGCTACTACTCGCGCCCCGTCCGGCCCCGCCTCACCCTTCCCGACGTAGTGCAGCCCATGGAGTGCAGCAGCAGCAGCAGCGCCTCGCCCGTGACCCCGTCGGTCGGTCGGCAGCCCGGCCAGCTGTCCGACCTTCGGACCTTCGCTTATCGCCGACACCACCACCCCTCCTTTTCACGGCCGATCATCGGTTCATGAGTTGGACGGGGTGCCGCACTTTGCGGGCGACATCGCGCGGGCCAAAGCTCCTCAGCTGGCCCGCCGGCTGGGCTTTGTGTGCAGTCCGCACCTGGGCCAACTCATCATTCACCGAGTCGGTCAATGGATTGCCGTCCGGAATTTGTCCCGTATTTTGACAGTTTGTCCCTTATTTGGGATTGAGAAGGTTGGCAGCCCCAACCAGGTTCCCACTCGGCAGAAGATGCCCGTGGCATGGTGGGCCTGTTTCACGCTGTACGACTCTCTGACTATAAATTGTCCCAACTTTGTTGGATAGAACTACTGTACGGGCAGACCTGTGTAACGCTACACTTGTCGCTTTGCCTTTCTTCTTGACTCTATCCAACGACCCTAGCAGTCTTTCCAGGTGAGGCAGAGGTTCACCTGCACCTCCTCCAACCTCATCTATTGCATCCGCTGCTCTAGGTGTCAGCTGCTCTATATCGGTGAGACCAAGCGTAGGCTTGGCGATCGCTTCGTCCAACACCTCCGCTCGGTCCACAATTTTTTATTTTTTTTAAATTTCAAAATAGACTTTATTCGAGTAATAAATATATACAATACATCAACCGTGCGAAAAATCCATCCGACATTTTCGGAGGCTATACAAATTGTTCCATACAGTCTATGCACATTTCTCAAATTCCGCAAATCGATCCCCCACCCGTGCCACTCACGTGGCCCCCCGGCATGGGATACCTTCCCTTATTTTGAGGGGCGTCACCACCCTACCGTGCCCCCCCATGTCCAGCAGCGGAAGGACCTTAGTCTGTGGTCCTCCCCCACCGAGCCTTGGCGTCGGCTGCACCGAGTTTCAGTGCGTCCCTCAGCACATACTCCTGCAGTCTGCAGTGGGCCAGTCGGCAACATTCCCCAACGGACATCTCGCTCTGCTGGGTGGTGAACAACGCTCGGCAGACCAAAGAGCGTCTTTCACCGAGATAACCAACCTGATCTCCTGGTGGCTCAGCACTTCAACTCCCCCTCCCCATTCCCAATCCGACCTTTCTGTCCTGGGCCTCCTCCATGGCCAGAGTGAGGCCCAGCACCTCATATTTCGCTTGGGTAGTTTACACCCCAGTGGTATGAGCATTGACTTCTCCAATTTCAGGTAGTCCCTGCTTTCTCCCTCCTTCCCCTCCCCTTCCCAGCTCTCCCACAGCCCACTGTCTCCGCCTCTTCCTTTCTTCTTCCCGTCCCCCCCCCACCCCTACATCAGTCTGAAGAAGGGTCTCGACCCGAAACATCACCTATTTCTTCGCTCCATAGATGCTGCCTCACCCGCTGAGTTTCTCCAGCATTTTCGTCTACCCCTCGAGAACTGTAGGGGTGACCGTTGGTCGGCATGGACTCGGTGGGCCGAAGGGCCTGTTTTCACGCTGTATCACTGCACTAAACTGAACTAAACTAAAGAAGGGTTTCCCTTAAGGAAATAGGCAATGTTTCGGGGCGAAATCCTTAGGGAAATAGGCAACGTTTCGGGCCGAAACCCTTTGGGTTTCGTCCCGAAACGTTGCCTATTTCCTTCGCTCCATAGATGCTGCTGCACCCGCTGAGTTTCTCCAGCACTTTTGTCTACCCTAAACTAAATCTGCGATGGGACAAAGATCAGCCCACATTCCATCGCTCAGACGAGGGCAACAAAACAACTCATCGCAGTCAGCTGGGTTTTCATTGAGCACATCAGGCCGAGTGTTTTGCTGTTGACAGCTGCAGGCTTGCAATGGAGGGCAGAATCATTACAGTGTACTTCATTAAAGCTTCATTACCCAATTAAGAGCTGAATATGAAAGTCCTTGGAGGATTTCTATTGTATTTACTGTAAAATACTGACAAAAACAGCAGGAGCGATTCGGTCCCAGGGAGAGCTGGAATTATGTTAGTGCAAGAGCTGGAGTCAGTCAGTGTGCGCGCTCACGTGAAACTGGACTAACAAGGGAAAGCGTCCCGTCTCTCCGTCTGCCCAGAGTGCAATTCTAAACCCGCAGAAAAGGTCAGGTTTTAGTTTAGTTCAGAGATACAGAGTGGAAACGGGCCCTTTGGCCCACCGTGTCCGCGCCGACCAGCCATCCCCGTGTATTAACATTACCCCACACACACTAGGTAGCAATGTTACAAAATTTTGAGATTTAAAAAATCAAGTCTGCAATTTATCCCATCAGATAAAGCATAAAAAGTTTAATTTGACACCTAATTCACTTTCATATCTTCAGTATTAAGAAAGTTATGACCATTTTCATACTCGGAAATTAGCATCTTGTTCCCCATTGCCTTTCAATTGACTTAACTCAAAAGCTGTGATCTAGAACAGTTAAAAGCCCATAACTTTCTTAAAAATTAAGAGAACCCAATGAAATTTTCAGTTATTATAGATTGAAGCATTCTGAAACAAATATGAAACAATTAAAGCATATAATTAGTTAGTTATCTAATTGTAGTTAATTACAAAATTCAATGAGTAGATCTAAACATCTATCCATTTCTTAAGAAAATATAAACTTTTTTAAGATTGCCTAAGTGTCCAAATAACATTCACACAATAATCCACAATATAACATAATTTTTAAATCTAATTTTCATGAATTTCTAGGCCAAATGGAAGGAATTTAGTGTTTAATGCCTGTAAATTAATGGCCATTTAAATCAACTAGCGAGTGGGTTTTAGTGGAATGCGGTGGATTGGAACATTGCAGTTTGCGTTGAAGTCGGGAGGAAAAATACTGTTGGTTCATACATTTTTTTGGACCCCATTTCGCAACATGAAAATGTGATTAAAGCCTCCCTAAAAACCAACTTTTAATATAAAAATAAACTGTGTACCTTTTTTTCTCCCCTACGCAAAATCCTTCCCGTTGTCGGCGCTCACGGCTTTTGAAGGTGATTTTTAAATTACTCTAGTTAATAAATAATCTAGCGTAATTTAAAAATACCTTCATGAATGAAATGTCTGAGCGATTTTTCTTCCGCAATGAAATCGCCCGACATGGATCGATTCTCCCAGTCTGCAGAAAAACGGCATTTTAAGCCCGCCCCCCCCCCCTGAAAGGCGCCAAAGTCACGCACACGGGGAGTGGCAGAACTGCAGCGCTGCTCAAGGTAAGTTTTGTAGCATACCTACACTAGGGCCAATTTTACATTTGTATACCAAGCCAATTAACCTACAGACCTGTATGTTTTTGAAGGGAGGGAAGAAATAGAAGATCTCGGAGAAAACCCACGCAGTCACAGTGAGAATGTACAAACTCCGTACAGACAGCACCTGTAGTCGGGATTGAACCGCCAGTCTCTGGTGGTGTAAGGGCTGTAAGTGAACAACTCCACCATTGCGCCACCATGCCGTCCCATGTTGTGTTGGGCCTTGGGCAAATTAGATGAACGGCATAGTTTGCTTGGGCAGCTTACACCCCAGCGGTATGAACATTGGCTTCTCTAACTTCAAGTAACCCTTGCTTTCCCTCTCTCTCCGTCCCACCGACCAGTCAGATCATCCTCCTGATTAAATTTTATATTTGTGCATCTCATTGTCACCTTCCCCTCGCTAACATGCCATTCTTCATTTTCCTTGAGCTTCGCCCCCTGTGATCTCTCATTTTCACACCTTGCCTTCCCATATTTCTGTGTCTCCCTCTCCCCTGACTCTCAGTCTGAAGAAGGGTCTCGACCCGAAACGTCACCCATTCCTTCTCTCCAGTGATACTGCCTGTCCCGCTGAGTTACTCCAGCATTTTGTATCTAACTTCAGTGTTCATAAATTAATTTGGCCCATCGAGTCTACTCTGCCGTTCAATGACGGCTGATCAATCTTTCCCTCTCAAACCCAATCTTTGGCCTTCTCCCCAGAACCCTGATGTCTGTACTAATCAAGAATCTGCCTTAAAATATCTATTGAAGGCCTCCACAGCCTTCTGTAGTGAAGAATTCCACAGATTCACCGCCCTCTGACCAAAGAAATTCCTCCTCATCTCCGTTCTAAAGGTACATCCTTGGTTCTAGGCCTCTGCTCCTAGACTCTCCCACTAGTGGAAACATCATTTCCACATTTGCTCTCTCCAGACCTTTTACTATTCAGTAAGTTTCAATGAGGTCCCCCCCCCGTCATCCTTCTAAACTCCAGCGAGCCGTCAAATGCTCATTATATGTTAACCCACTCATTCCTGGGCTCATTGTCATAAATCTTCTTTGGACCCTCTCCAATGCCAGCACATCCTTCCTCAGATATGGGGCCCAAAACTGCTTAAAATGCTTCAAATGCGTTCTGACCAGTGTCTTATAGAGCCTCGGCATTACATCCCTACAACTGGTGGCATGAGGTCAGAGCTTAATGGAGATGCCAGCGTAAGAGAGGACTCACGGGTTGGTTCACATATCCTGCCAGAGGATTACGACAATACTTGAAGATAGCATTGTGGCCGTTCTGTGAGCTCAGGCTGTCCATGTCTCCAAACGGGGAACTTTGATGCGCTGCTGATCATGAATTTGAGGCCAGACTTGTGACCGTTCCCAAGTAGCCCTTTGCTAAAGTGGGCAAGGGCTATACCAAGGCACTGGGATCACTGGAGAATTGTTGCAATTCATATGTCATTAAGGGCAGCACAGTGGAGCAACTTGTACATCCTGACCTTGGTTGGAATTTGCTTATTTTTCCCCAAGACCATGTGGGTTTTATCCGGGTACTCCGGTTTCCTCCCACATCCCAAGAGATGTGGGTTTGCTGGTTAATTAGCCTCTGGTGTTCAGTGAGTGAATGCAAAAATGGGATAACATAGATCTAGTGTGAATGGTCGGCTTGGGTTCAGTGAGCCCAAGGGCCGATTGCCATGCTGTATCTCGAAACTAAATGAATGAATAAGTTTATTGGCCAAGTATGTACACATACAAGGAATTTGCCGCGGTGCTCCACCCACAAGTAACAACACGACATACAGTAACAATTACGAATGATGACACAACAAACTAATAACAGACTAAGCTAAACATAACTAACCTCAGTGAGAAGGTAGACAAAAATGCTGGAGAAACTCAGCAGGTGAGGCAGCATCTATGGAGCGAAGGAATAGGTGACGTTTCTGGTCGAGACCCTTCTTGGCTCTTGAGTCATGGCGAGTGATCTACTTTGACGAGAGCACAGTGGTTGGGAGATGGCATTGGGGCAATGGGGCAGGTTGGTATCGGACCATTGCCTTTTGTGTGGGTAGTGAAGAGGATCAGAAACAGGCAGGGGGGGTGGGGGGGGGGGGGGGACTAGTGTAGACGGGGCATGTTGGTCACCATGGGCAAGTTGGGCCGAAGGGCCTGTTTCCACCCTGTATGATGTGACTATCTAAGATCGATTCAGATTCACTGGGATACTCTCTTCTTCCAAGTTGAGGAAACATGGCCATTCATTTGCAAATAAGTCCCTCTGCAGCATATTTTGTGGATTTTATCCATTCCAGAGACTTTGTTATTTTTCAACATTCCAACCTTTTGTTAGAAATTGTGGCAAATTCACTGCTGCAGAATATACATAGAACACAGCCACTTTTTAGCTGAGGGGGGTCTTTGAACTGCTCCTTTCAGTAAGCACTGGTTGCCTCGTTAGCCTTAATGAGTTCCCCTTGTGACAACACATCCCCTTCAAGGTCTGTTCCGATCCAGGCCACAGGCAAACAAGCCACAGCTGGATTTGATTAATGATTATTGTGCCAATTATTCTGATGCTTGTCCTTGTAAACCCAGGAGCCCAGCCACAGGGGAATGTGGTTAGGATGTTTCTAGATGGAGGCAAGGGGGCCAATTCCTTGACCTACATCTCTTTTGATGTCTTGTTTTCACACCTTGCTCTTCCATATCTCTGTGTCTCCCTCTCCCCTGACTCTCAGTCTGAAGAAGGGCCTCGACCTGAAACTTCTCCCATTCCTTCTCTCCAGAGACGTTGCCCCACCCACTGAGTTACTCCAGCATTTTGTGTCAATCTTTGATTCTACCAGCATCTGCAGTTCTTCCTCACACAAAATATTCAAGTCCTGTTGGACTCGAGCTGGATAACTCTACATTGGGTAAGAGGGAAATGCGGGAGCTTTTGTGGCAACAGCGAGCTTAATAAGAGGACAGAGCAGATGGCGGTGGAGAAAAAGTGAGTGGAGAGGAATACAAGAGATCGTCTATGGTTCTGAAGGTCAAACTAAACGACCGACTTATCCTGGGTGGCATGAATGACCTTTCTGTGTTTGGATTTTTGTGTGGAATATAATGCTCATTTAATAATTTATAACTCATTCTAAGGCATAAATATGAAAACCTTGATGATTGACTGAATGTAAATAGGGCTGTAACTAATAGTAACAATAATTTACTAAGGCGTACCGCTCCAATTTGCATGCAAATGATTCACTAGCTCATACTTAATTCAGTATGAAAATACCAACTCAGGAAAAAAAAAAGAATAATAGCTACTTGGTTGCAGTGATAAAGAACAATTCTGATATCCATCATATAATGAAATAGTTCACGGCCACAACAACAGGCCACATGTAATCTATCCTGCCACTGACGCTTCTCCATCTGTTTAAATGTGGGATCTACATAAAATCTCCAAAACTAGTGATGAAAAATTCAATCTCAGATTTAAAATTAACAATTGACCCAGCATCGATTGCCATTTATACATACGTGCTTCAAATATTTAGTTGCGTTCAGTTTTGTTTCCTTTTCGAGATAAGGCGTGGAAACGGGCCCTTCGGCCCATCGAGTCCGTGCCGACCAGCGTTTTTAACATTTATTTATTTATTCTCCCCCCCCCCCCCCCCACACACTTGGATCAAATTACATTTATACCAAGCTAATTAACCTACATTGGATTGTGGAAGGAAACCCACGCAGGTCACGGTGGAGAACGTACAAAACTCCGAACAGACGGCACCCGTCGTCGGGATTGAACCTGGGTCTCCGGCGCTGTAAGTGCTGCAAGGCAGCAACTCTACTGCTACGCCACCATTGCCACCACCTTTTTATACGCAAAATGGATGTATGGAACGAGCTGCCGGAGTAGGTAGCTGAGGCAGGCACTATCGCAATGTTTAAGAAACATTGAGACGGGTACATGGATATTGTCCAAGCACGGATATTATCCAACCGACTGGTGCTTATGGGACATGTTGGTTGGCATGGACAAGATGGGCCGAAGGGCCTGTTTCTGTGCTGTGTGACGCTATGGGGTATGTTGGTTGGCATGGGCAAGATGGGCTGAAGGGCCTGTTTCTGTGCTGTGTGACTCTGACTCTACAACTCTGCGAGTAGACATGATTCCTAACTTCGCTCCAGCATGCCCTGGTTTAGAACTTACCCATTGGATTTGGATCCAGAGATGCTGCCTGACCCGCTGTGTTACACCAGCAATGAGTCATAAGTGATAGGAGCAGAATTAGGCCATTCGGCCCATCAGGTCTACTCTACCATTCAATCATGGCTGATCTATCTCTCCCTCCCAACCCCATTCTCCTGCCTTCTCCCCGCAAACCCTGACACCCGCACTAATCAAATGTCCTTTTCTGCAGCAATAGTTCCTCAGTTGTAAAGGGGTTTATTGGTGCCCGGCTTTGCTGCTGGGTCCTGTTGTACTGGTAGTTAAGGGCCTGTCCCACTTGGCGATTTTTTTCGGCGACTGCCGGCGTCGTATCAGTGTCGCTGAAAGATTTTGAACATTTCAAAATCCGGCGGCGACAAAAAAAATGTTGTGACACTTGGAAAAAAAACACACGTCAATACGTTCTCACGTCGCGAATTTTTCGGTGACCTGATACGTCAGTCATTGATGCCGGCAGTCGCCAAGTAGGACAGACCCTTTGTGTTAAAGAAGGAACTGCAGATGCTGGAGAATCGAGGGTTACACAAAAAGCTGGAGAAACTCAGCGGGTGCAGCAGCATCTAAGGAGCGAAGGAGATAGGCGACGTTTCGGGTCGAGACCCTTCCTAAGACTGGTCAGGGATCAGGGAAACGAGAGATATAGACGGTGATGTGGAGAGATAAAGAACAATGAATGAAAGATATGCAAAAAAGTATCGATGATAAAGGAAACGGGCCATTGTAAGCTGTTTGTAGTGTGAAAATGAGAAGCTAGTGCGACTTGGGTGGGGGAGAGATAGAGAGAGAGAAGGAATGCCAGGGCCCGAGGGCTGAGGGAGAGGTGGGAAGGGGAGGAGGCAGCCAGGGTTAACAGAATTGAGAAAATTCAATGTTTAAGCCCAGAGGATGCAGACTCCCCAAGCGGAATATGAGGTGCTGTTCCTCCAACTTGCGGTGTTGCTCGCTCTGGCCGTGCAGGAGGCCCAGGACCGAGAGGTCGGATACGGAATGGGAGGGGGAGTTGAAGTGCTGAGCCACCGGGGGGTCGGGTTGGTTATTGCGGACCTAGTGGAGGTGTTCGGCGAAACGATCGCCCAGCCTCCGCTTGGTCTCACCGATGTAGATCAGCTGGCATCTGGAGCAACGACAGACCCTTTACTGTGACTCTCACTCCACCACTCATTGGCCCATATGACGGCAGCTCTGTGGACAGCTGGTGACATCCACAACCGGGCAGTAACAAATTGCCGTTGACTGTCACGATCTCTGCTCCGTCTAGAAAACGGCAGCTACCAAAAGAATAAATCGGGGAAGGTGGTGCATCCATGGATAACAAGGGAAATCAGGGATAGTATAAAAACAAAAGATGAGGCATACAAATTTGCCAGAAAAAGCAGCCTACCGGAGGACTGGGAGAAATTCAGAATCCAGCAGAGGAGGACAAAGGGCTTAATTAGGAAAGGGAAAATAGATTATGAAAGGAAACTGGCAGGGAACATAAAAACTGACTGCAAAAGTTTTTATAGATATGTAAAGAGAAAGAGACTAGTTAAAACAAATGTTGGTCCCTTGCAGTCAGAAACAGGTGAATTGATCATGGGGAACAAGGACATGGCAGACCAATTGAATAACTACTTTGGTTCTGTCTTCACTAAGGAAGACATAAATAATCTGCTGGAAATAGCAGTGGAACGGGGGTCAAATAAGATGGAGGAACTGAGTGAAATCCAGGTTAGCCGGGAGGTGGTGTTGGGTAAATTGAACGGATTGAAGGCCGATAAATCCCCAGGGCCAGATAGTCTGCATCCCAGAGTACTCAAGGAGGTAGCCACAGAAATAGTGGATGCATTAGTGATAATTTTTCAAAATTCCTTAGATTCTGGAGTAGTTCCTGAGGATTGGAGGGTAGCTAATGTAACCCCACTTTTTAAAAAAGGAGGGAGAGAGAAAGCGGGGAATTACAGACCAGTTAGTCTAACATCGGTAGTGGGGAAACTGCTGGAGTCAGTTATTAAAGATGGGATAGCAGCGCATTTGGAAAGTGGTGAAATCATTGGACAAAGTCAGCATGGATTTACGAAAGGTAAATCATGTCTGACAAATCTGATAGAATTTTTCGAGGATGTAACTAGTAGAGTGGATAAGGGAGAACCAGTGGATGTGTTATATCTAGACTTTCAGAAGGCTTTCGACAAGGTCCCGCATAAGAGATTAGCATACAAACTTAAAGCACACGGTATTGGGGGTTCAGTATTGATGTGGATAGAGAACTGGCTAGCAGACAGGAGGCAAAGGGTAGGAGTAAACGGGTCCTTTTCAGAATGGCAGGCAGTGACTAGTGGGGTGCCGCAAGGCTCAGTGCTGGGACCCCAGCTATTTACAATATATATTAATGATTTGGACGAGGGAATTCAATGCAACATCTCCAAATTTGCAGATGATACCAAGCTGGGGGGTATAGTTAGGTGTGAGGAGGATGCTTGGAGGCTGCAGGGTGATTTGGATAGGCTGAGTGAATGGGCAGATGCATGGCAGATGCAGTACAATGTGGATAAATGTGAGGTTATCCACTTTGGTGGCAAAAACATGAGGGTAGACTATTATCTGAATGGTGGCAGATTAGGTAAGGGGGAGATGCAACGAGACCTGGGTGTCATGGTACACCAGTCATTGAAAGTAGGCATGCAGGTGCAGCAGGCAGTGAAGAAAGCAAATGGTATGTTAGCATTCATAGCGAAAGGATTTGAGTATAGGAGCAGGGAGGTTCTACTGCAGTTGTACAGGGTTTTGGTGAGGCCACACCTGGAGTACTGCGTACAGTTTTGGTCTCCAAATCTGAGGAAAGACATCCTTGCCATAGAGGGGGTACAGAGAAGATTCACCAGACTGATTCCTGGGATGTCAGGACTTTCATATGAGGAAAGATTGGATAGACTCGGTTTGTACTCGATGGAATTTAGAAGATTGAGGGGGGATCTTATAGAAACCTACAAAATTCTTAAGGGGTTGGACAAGCTAGATGCTGGAAGATTGTTCCCGATGTTGGGGGAGTCCAGAACAAGGGGTCACAGTCTAAGGATAAGGGGGAATTCCTTTAGGACCGAAATGAGGAAAACATTCTTTACACAGAGAGTGGTGAGTCTCTGGAATTCTCTGCCACAGAAGGTAGTTGAGGCCAGTTCATTGGCTATATTTAAGAGGGCGTTAGATGTGGCACTTGTGGCTAAAGGGATCAGGGGGTATGGAGAGAAGGCAGGTACGGGATACTGAGTTGGATGATCAGCCATGATCACATTGAATGGCGGTGCAGGCTCGAAGGGCCGAATGGCCTACTCCTGCACCTATTTTCTATGTTTCTATGTTTACCAATGATCGTCAGATTGCAACTCCAAATCTACTCGCGATGATCCACCTAAGTATACATGTGATCGCACAGCCGATCTGACGTCTCACAGCCGAAAAAACTCCCCCGCTCACCCGACCTCTCTAGCTCACACTGTTCACACATGAATACAGTGGGCTTACACAGCTACACCATATATTGGGGCTTGTCACTGACGACTAATCTCTGTCCGATTGCATTTCATAAATTCATAAGTTACAGGAGCAGAATGAGGCCGTTCAGCCCATTGAGTCTAACCTTAATCATACTTTATTGGCCAAGTATGTTGCAAAAGTATGATTATGATGAGACTCGATGGGCTGAGCGGCCTAATTATGTTTTGCAACATACGAGGAATTTGATTTGCCATACCGTCATACCATTAAAAAGCAACAGAACGCACAAAATACATTTTAACATGAACATCCACCATAGTGACTCCTCCACGTACCTCGCTGTGATGGAAGGCGAAAAAATTCAATCTCTTCCCCTTTTTATTCTCCCACAGTTGGGGGCCTCGAGCCTTCCGTTGACGGGACGATCTTACTCCCGTAGCCGGCGGTCGAGCTCTCCGTGTCGGGGCGATCAAGTTCCCGCATCGGGGGGGATCTCAGCCCCCCCCTACGCCGGGCGGTCGGACCCCGGATCGGGGCTGGTCGAACCTTCTGTGACATTGGAGCCTCCCGACATCGGTCTCTACCCGAGACCGCCAGCTCCTCGATGGTGAAATCCGCAGGCCGCGGTTAGCGCGTCGATCCCACGAAGGGATCGGCTCCGATGGTAAGTCCACGTCCCCGTGGTCCCGAGCGAGGCCGCCAGCTCCACGATGTTAGGCCGCAGAGCGACCGGAGATGCGATCCGGAAAACAATCGCATCTCCGGCAAGGTAAGAGATTGAATTAAAGTTTCCCCCGACCCCCTCCCCCTCCCCACACCCCCCACATAAAACAAACCAGAGATCATTAACACTGACTTTTAAAACACACTAAAAATAACAAAAAATACGAAAAGGCAGACTGTTGGCGAGGCTGCCATCGTGCAGAGCCCCCTGCTGGTGCTGATAGACACAAATTGCTGGAATAACTCAGCGAGACCGGCAGACTCTCCGTCTGATGAAGGGTCTCGACCCATAACGTCACCATTCCTTCTCTCCAGAGATGCTACCTGTCCCGCTGAGTTAAGGGCCTGTCCCACTTGGGCGACCTAATCCGCGCGTTCTGGCGAGTTTGCCCTTAACTCGTACTCGCAGCATGGTCGACACGAGGTCGCAGGAGGTCTTCATAACTCTCCCTCATGTTCGAGAGTGGTCTCCGCGTATACTTTTTATACTCATAGGTATACGCGGTTTAGTCATAGTAGGTCGGCATGTTAGTCGTAGGTAATCGAGGGTAGTCAAAGGTAGTCGTAGATAGTCTTCATCATAGTCGTAGGGAGGTCAAAGGAGGTCGTCTTCATTCTCCACTATTCGGTGTCCAATTTGCCTGAAGTTAGTCGAAGCTGGTCTTCAACATAGTTGACGAAGGTCTTCAACATGACATTTTTTTCAATCTCTTCTAAATTCGCCAATTAGGTCGCCCAAGTGGGACAGCCCCTTAACTCCAGCATTTTGCATCTATCTTCAGTGTAAACCAGCATCTGCAGTTCACATTTCAAAGTGGGTCATGTTTGCAGGGGAACAGGTGAGGGAACATGACTTCTAACAGTCTGAGACATTCACATCACTGTTAAGGCTAGACCACTTCAGAAACACACATGTAGAATATTTTACACTGAATTTAAATTCTACACCTACCTAACCTATCACCAGGAGACCGAGTGCCGGCATCTCAATGAGCAGAACAGGTGTTGCATCTCCTGCCGTTTCATTGCTTTTTAACCCATCCCTTCCTATCATCCCTGGATGGGCAGCACGGTGGCGCCGCGGTAGAGTTGCTACCTCACAGCGCCAGGGACTCTAGTTCGGTCCTGATTGCGGGTGCTGTCTGTACGGAATTTGTACGTTCTCCCCGTGACCTGCGTGGGTTTTCCCCGGGTGCTCCGGATTCCTCCCACACTGCAAAGATGTACAGGTTTGTAGGTTACTTGGCTTCAGTAAAAATCGTAAATTGTCCATAGTGTGTAGGATAGGGCTAGTGTGCAGGGATCGCTGGTCGGCGCGGACTCGGTGGGCTGAAGGGCCTGTTTCTGCGCTGTATCTCCAAACTAACCTAATCTGGCACTCAACTATTCCCACCCAGTGCCCTGTGTTCAGTATGCATTATGTGGTCATATCTAGGCATACAATACATTGCTGAGGCCACACTTGGAGCACTATGGAGACACAAGTAACTGCTGATGCTTGAATCTTTAGCTAATCCCAGCGTTTTGGTTAGTTGAGAGATACAGCGCGGAAACAGGCCCTTCAGCCCACTGAGTTAGCACCGACCGGCGATCCCCACGCATTAACACTATCCTACACACACCAGGGACCCTTGTTACATTCACCAAGCCAATGAACCTACAAACCTGCACGTCTTTGGAGTGTGGGAGGAAACCGAAGATCTTGGAGAAAAACCCACGCGGTCACGGGGAGAACGTGCAAACTCCGTACCCGTAGTCGGGATCGAACCCCTATCTCAGGCGCTGTAAGGCAGCAACACTACCGCTGTGCCACCCGTATTCCGTTCGGGAGTATTGTGTTCAATTTTGCTACTGTATATGACAAAGGGGCATAGATAGGGTGAGTGCATGCAGTCATTTACCCAGTGTAGGAGAATCAAGAATAGAGGGCATAGGATTAATGTGCAAAGGGAAAGATTTAATCATTTAGTATTCTTTTATTAGTTTATTGTCACGTGTACCGAGGTAGCGTGAAAAGCTTTTGTTGCGTGCTAACCAGTCAGCGGAAAGACTAGCAATGATTACAATTGAGCCGTCCTCAGTGCACAGATACAGGATAATGGGAATCGCGTTCTATAAAGTGAGCCAACAGACAATAGGTGCAGGAGTAGGCCATTCGGCCCTTCGAGCCAGCACCGCCATTCAATGTGATCATGGCTGATCATCCCCAATCTGTAAAATCCAGTAGAGTCTGAGTGGCTCCAGTGAGGCAGATAGTTGGTGGATAATAGGATCCCAAGGGATACACTTTTGCACTTTCCACAGCCTGTTATCTTCCTCAACATTGGAATTGGACGATGACACGGACAGTGACGGCGAGGAGGAGAGGGGACCGGGGTCTGGCCCATTGCGCCTCGAGTGTCGGTTGCGGGAGGCTCCCACTACCCGGGGAACAAAGGTGGGCGGGCGAGGAGTGGGACGTGGTGTCCAATGAAGGACTTGGCTGGAGGCCCAGCGTCAGCCTGGGGCTCGCCTGGATCCGGCACCGCTCATAAGAACTGCAGTGATTGAAAATGGCGCCAAAACGTGGCACCTTTTGCATTCGGGGTCAGTGGGACATTTCCGTAATCGGGGATGTGCTGCGGTGTGGCAATGCTGGGCTGGGCTGTGTGTAAGACAATAATTTCACTGTGTGTTTGCACATGTGACAATAATGAACCATTGAACCATTGAGTGAGTGGTTGTTACTGCGACGTCGCTCAACCAGCTGTCGTATCTCACTGCTCTACACCGAATCTCGGAGATTTTCGGCCCACGATGCAGCCAAGAGCACACGAGGTTCGGAAGACGAGTCCCGACCCGGAATGTCGCCATTGTCCATTTCCGTCACCGGTGTAGTTTGACCCGCTGAATTCCTCCAGCAGATTATGGGGGTTTTTTATTTTTTGGTAATTTGCTCCAGATTGCAGCATCTGCCGCCTCTCATGTCACATCCTGACAGATGTGAGCGGAGCCAGACAAAGGGGCGTCTTGGGCAGCGCGGACAAAACTCTCGGCAAGCTGTGTCCTGAGGAAGGAAGAAGAGGCAGGAACTCCTGCACCTTCTGGGGAAGCTTTCCATGGGACAGTCAAGAGGCCAGAGTTGTTGCAGTGTTCAAGAGCCCGATGGTTTGTTGGGAAGAAGCTAATCTTAACAATACTGCCCATGGTTTTCAGACTGCAGACAAAAGTGCTGGAGAAACTCAGCGGCTGAGGCAGCATCTATGGAGCGAAGGAATAGGCGACGTTTCGGGCTGAGACCCTTCAGGAAGGAAATAGGTAACGTTTCGGGCCGAAACCCTTCAGGGTTTCGGCCCGAAACGTTGCCTATTTCCTTCGCTCCATAGATGCTGCCTCACCCGCTGAGTTTCTCCAGCATTTTTGTCCACCTTCGATTTTTCCGGCATCTGCAGTTCCTTCTTAAACATGGTTTTCAGGTTAATGGCCTTCTGTAAATTGCCCCTAATGTGTCCGATGCCAAAATGGGACAACGTAGAATTACTGTACATGTGATCTATGGTCAGCGTGGACTGAAAGGGCTTGTTTCCATGCTGTATAATAATAACTTTATCTGTAGAGCACTTTTGCATACAATTAAATGCAACCCAAAGTGCTTTCCACATCGACACGGGTCTAAACAAAAAATACAATTTAAAATACTAAGTATATCGGCAGTCACGAGCATAAAAAGCTCAGATTTATAATAAGTATATAAAATATAAAATTGAGAGTGTAAAAGGACAAAGGGAAAAAAGTTAGTTTAAAGCTTGATTTAAAAAGATGAGTTTTTAGCTGCTGATTCAAAAATGTCAACTGAGTGGTCGTGTCTCTTAGCCACGGGTGGGGTATTCCACAGCTTGGAGGCATCATTGACAAAAGGTTTCTTCACCAATGTTCTTATTTCTGTGGCATTGAGTGGCTAACAGGCCGGCGTCAGAAGACCTGAGCGCTCGAGTAGGGGCGTAGGGAAGAAGGGACTCTGTAAAATATGCTGCTCCTAAGCCATCTAGGGCTCTAAACTAAACTAAACAAATCTATAGTATCTTAACTTGCCCATTTTCTGGAAGACCAAATGTACTACATCCACTGTTTAGAGATACAGCAAGGAAACAGGCCCTTCGGCCCACCGAGTTTGCTCTGACCAGCAATCCCCGCACACTAGCACTATCCTACACACACTAGGGATAATTGACTATTTTACCAAAGCCAATTAACCTACAACCCTGCACGTCTTTGGAGTGTGGGAGGAACCCAGAGCACCCAGAGAACACCCCACGCAGTCACGGGGAGAACGTACAAACTCCGTACAGACAGCGCCCGTAGTCGGGATCGAACCTGGGTCCCTGGTGCTGCGAGGCGGCAACTCTACCGCTGCGCCACCGTGCGAACACTGGTTTTTGCTTATTTACCCAAATAACTCCAATGGAATCATAGACAATAGACAATAGGTGCAGGAGTAGGCCATTCGGCCCTTCGAGCCTGCACCGCCCTTCAATATGACCATGGCTGATCATCCAACTCAGTATCCTGAATGTTACACTCATTTAGCCCTTAACTAATAATGTTCATAATTCCTAATGAAGAACTTACTTCATAACTTCATACATCCCTGTTAATTTTACAAAGTTTTGTTAATGCTGCTTCAACATTTATTCATTGCTCTTCCTCACGCTTTACTTTAGTTTGGAGATACAGCGCGGAAACAGGGCCCACCGAGTCCTCATTGACCGACCGGCCGATCACCGCACATTAACACTATCCTACACGCACGGGACAATTTTACTTTAATACCAAGCTAATCAACAGACAAACCTGCACGTCTTTGGAGTGTGGGAAGAAACCAAAGATCTCGGAGGAAACCCAAGCCTTCCCACCTCTCCCTCAGCCCTCGGGCCCTGGTATTCCCTCTCTCTCTATCTCTCCCCCACCCAAGTCGCACTAGCTTCTCATTTTCACACTACAAACAGCTTACAAATGGCCTGTTTCCTTTTATCATTTTTGCAGATCTTTCATTCATTGTTCTTTATCTCTCCATATCACTGTTTATATCTCTCATTTCCCTGATCCCTGACCAGTCTGAAGGGGGGTCTCGACCCGAAACGTCGCCTATCTCCTTCGCTCCTTAGATGCTGCTGCACCCGCTGAGTTTCTCCAGCTTTTTGTGTAACCCTCGATTCTCCAGCATCTGCAGTTCCTTCTTTAACACCCAAGGTTTCAAGGTCAGTTTAACTGTCACATGTGCAGTGAAATTTTAGTCGCCATACTACGTGAAAAGCAACAAGACACACAACCTCATACAAGTTAACATAAACATGCATCACAGTGCATTCCACATTCATGGGGAGAACGTGCAAACTCCTTACAGACAGCACCCGTAATCAGGATCGAACCCGGGTCTCTGGAGCTGTGAGGCGGCAACTCTACCGCTGCGCCACTGTGCCACTTAGCACTGAACCAAACGTACGTAACATCTAATTGTCACAAATGCATAAATTGTGTTAACAGAACAGACTTATTCTTGCTATTGAGGGAGTGCAGCGTAGGTTTACAAGGTTAATTCCCAGGATGGTGGGACTGTCATATGCTGAGAGAATGGAGCGGCTGGGCTTGTACACTCTGGAGTTTAGAAGGATGAGAGGCGATCTCATTGAAACATATAAGATTGTTAAGGGCTTGGACACGCTAGAGGCAGGAAACGTGTTCCCGATGTTGGGGGAGTCCGGAACAAGGTGCCACAGTTTAAGAATAAGGGGTAAGCCATTTAGCAAGGAGACGAGGAAACACTTTTTCTCACAGAGAGTGGTGAGTCTGTGGAATTCTCTGCCTCAGAGGGCGGTGGAGGCCGGTTCTCTGGAGGCTTTCAAGAGAGAGCTAGATGGGGCTCTTAAAAATAGCAGAGTCGGGATATGGGGAGAAGGCAGGAACGGGGTACTGATTGTGGATGATCAGCCATGATCACATTGAATGGCGGTGCTTGCTCGAAGGGCCGAATGGCCTACTCCTGCACCTATTGTCTATTGTCTATTGACTCAGATGAACGAGTAGGATTTTAAAATTGCTCGGAAACAGCATTTTAACGGATTAAAAATATTATTTTCAATTCACGCCAGCTAACTTTAATGTTGCAAATAAAATTAATCTTTAAATTTGCAAAACATTTGCTAACTTTTCCTCTCAACACAGAGCATTTGGAAACAGGTAGCCAAAAAAAAATCTATATGTAAATATTGTTATCTTGTTTACTCTCCCTGTCAGCAAAACACATTCACATTCAAAAATAAAAATCCATTTGTGAAAATCCATGGCTGGAGTCGGAGGCAGACGAGAGTTCAAAGCCACTGAAATGATTTAAGATTCTGTTTGGACAACACTTCAAATGAAATTGCACCTCGATTCATTCTGCTCTCCTTAGTTCATTGAGGCTTGCAATTATCTGCTTATAGCCAGAACCGTAAGGTCATAAGTGATAGGAGCAGAGTGAGGCCATTCGGCCCATCAAGTCTACTCCGCCATGCAATCATGGCTGATCTATCTCTCCCTCCTAACCTCATTCTCGTGCCTTCTCCCCATAACCCTTGACGCCCCGTACTAATCAAGAATCTATCGATCTCTGCCTTAATAATATCCATTGACTTGGCCTCCACAGCCGCCTGTAACAATTAATTCCACAGATTCACCACCCTCTGACCAAAGAAATTCCTCCTCATCTCCTTAAAGCAACGTCCTTTAATTCTGAGGCTGTGCCCTCTGGTCCTAGGCTCTCCCACTAGTGGAAACATCCTCTCCACATCCACTCTATCCAGGCCTTCCGCTATTCTGTACGTTTCAATGAGACCCCCCCCCCCCCTCATTCTTTGAAACCCCTAATTCCCCCTAATGCACATGGAGGGGTTGAGAATGAGGCATAACATATAACATAGAACTAGTGTGAACGGGTGAGAAACACAGGTTTGTAGTCGTCTAATATAGTCATTAGCTCCTGTAAATCGTCCCTGGCCTGTAGGATGGAACTAGTTTGAGTTTAGTTTATTGTCACATGCACCGAGGTGCAGTATCCAGTATAATCGCTGGTCGGCAGTGACTCGGTGGGCCGAAGGGCCGGTTTCCTCTATCTCCAAAACTCAAACTAAAAACAAAAGGCTTAAACTAAAAATAAAAAATTAAAATAATCAAAAATAGTCGGTCTCAGAGAGTCAAAGAGTGATACAGTGTGGAAACAGGCCCTTCAACCCAACTTGCCCACACCGGCCAACATGTCCCAACTACACTAGTCCCACCTGTCTGCATTTGGTCCATATCCCTCCAAACCTGCCCTATCCATGTAACTGTCTAACTGTCTCTTAAATGTTGGGGTAGTCCCAGCCTCAACTACCTCCTCTGGCAGCTCGTTCCATACACCCACCACCCTCTGTGTGAGAAGATTCCTATTAAATCTTTTCCCCTTCACCTTAAACCTAAAGTCCTGTGGTCCTCGATTCACCTACTCTGGGCACGAGAATCTGCATCTACACGATCTATTCATCTCATGATTTTATGCACTGCAGGGATTTTGATTTGTGTTTCTCGAGCTTTGTCGAGTGGTCAGCGTGAACTCGGTGGGCTGAAGGGCCTGTTCCCGTGCTGTATCACTAAACTAAACTATACTAAACGCTCCGTATTGTTCCCACATTCATGGGCTGGCAAATACTGCACAGACACACAGCTGCAAGAAGATGGTAGCACATGGTAGCCTATTTGGCTGTTAGCAAATATTTTATCAACATTTTTTTCCCCCTTCCATTAAGATAAATCATGGCCCATGAAACTAATCTTATGGACCTAACTCATTACTTGCCACAGAAACTGGCTTGTGTCTGACTGTAACCCATCGATTCACGACACATCCAATTATCTGCACTGATCACGGGAATAAAGCTAATAATTCACTGAGAGGCCTCGCTAATCTCTGGAGCTTTGCCATCGAGGAAACACGGAAAATGATCATCTCCTCTGTTGCTTGGGGACGGCACCAGAGGAGCAGCGGGTGGAGCTGCTGCTTCACAGCGCCAGAGACCCGGCTCCATCCTGACCTTGGGTGCAGTCTAAGTTGTAGAGTCAAGTCAAGTCAAAAGAGTTTATTGTTATGTATCCCTGACAGGACAATGAAAATCTTTCTTTGCATAGCACAACAGAACATAGAAGGCATTGACTACAATTCTATACGTAAATACACCCGTGAATTAATAAATTAATAAAGTGCAAATAACAGATGGAGGGATATTAATGTTCAGAGTTCCGAGCCAGGTTTAATAGCCTGATGGCTGTGGGGAAGTAGCTATTCCTAAACCGGGTTGTTGCAGTCTTCAGGCTCCTGTACCTTCTACCTGAAGGTAGCAGGGAAATGAGTGTGTGGCCAGGATGGTGTGGGTCCTTGATGATGCTGCCAGCCTTTTTGAGGCAGCGACTGCGATAAATCCCCTCGATGGAAGGAAGGTCAGAGCCGATGATGGAATGGGCAGTGTTTACTACTTTTTGTAGTCTTTTCCTCTCCAGGGCGCTCAAGTTGCCGAACCAAGCCACGGTGCAACCGGTCAGCAAGCTCTCTACTGTGCACCTGTAGAAGTTAGAGAGAGTCCACCTTGACAGACCAATTCTCCATAATCTTCTCAGGAAGTAGAGGCGCTGATGAGCTTTCTTAATAATTGCATCTGTGTTCTCGGACCAGGAAAGATCTTCACAGATGTGCACACCCTGGAATTTGAAGCTCTTGACCCTTTCAACCATCGACCCGTTGATATAAACAGGACTGTGGGTCCCCATCCTACTCCTTCCAAAGTCCACAATCAGTTCCTTGGTTTTGCTGGTGTTGAGGGCCAGGTTGTTGTGCTGGCACCATATGGACAGTCGCTCGATCTCTCATAGAGATCATAGAGTTCTGCAGCATGGAACCTGGCCCGTGTCCAGGACTGAAGTAGGATCCCGGCTGTTCCTGTCTAAGGCGGATTGTCGTGCTGTATTGTAATAAGGAGGGCCTGCAGAGGTTGGTTTTTACACACAAAGATAGACTCAACGTGCTGGAGTAACTCGGCGGGTCAGGCAGCATCTCTGGAGAAAATGGACAGGTGATGTTTCGGGTCGAGACCCTTGTTGGACCAATGGCCTGTTTCAACGCTGAATGAGTCCAGGACGCAGAGGATGGTTGCAATCTGGAACACTCTCCCGAGAAGGTGTTGGAGGCATAACATCTCAACATTTGGGAATGTTTTGGTGAATAAATTGAATCACCAGGATGTTGAGAGCCACAGGTCAAGCATTGAGGATTAACATTGTTAGATATTTGATGGTCCGTATGTACACAGTGGGCCGAATGGCCTGTTTCTCTGCTGCAACTCTAATAGATGGAAAAATAATTTGATGTTTGATGTTCGGGCGGTGCGGTGGCGCAGCGGTAGAGCTACCGTCTTAGAGCGCAAGCGGCCCGGGTTTCATCTTGACTACGGGTGCTGTCTGTGCGGAGTTTTCCCCGTGACATGCGTGGGTTTTCTCCAGGATCTCCAGTTTCCTCCCACACTCCAAAGATGTACTGGTTTATAGGTTAATTGGCTGGCTATAATTGTAAATTGTCCCTAGTGCGTGTAGGATAGTGTTTGTGTGCAGGAATTGCTAGTCAGAATGGAATCGCTGGAGTTTAGAAGAATGTGGGGGGGGCTACATTGAAACGTGCAGAATAATGAAAGGCTTGGATAGAGTGGATGTGGAGAGAATGGTTCAACTAGTGGGAGAGTCTAGTGGCAGGTGTCACACCCCCAGAATGAAAGGACGTTCTTTTAGGAATGAGATGAGGAGAAATTTCTTTAGTCAGAGGGTGGTGAATCTGTGGGATTCATTACCGCAGAAGTTTGTGGAGGCCAAGTCAGTGGATATATTTAAGGCACAGATAGGTGTCAGAAGCTATGGGGAGAAGACAGGACAATGGGGTTAGGAGAGAGATGGATCAGCCATGATTGCATGACGTAGTAGACTTGATGGGCCGAATGGCCTAATTCTATCCCTATGACTTATGACCTTATGACGCGGTGGGCCGAAGGGCCTGTTTCCGCACTGTATCTCTAGACCAACCTGAACATTTGAATTGCAAGGGTATTGTGAGCCACAGGACAGGTGAAGGAAATGAATACTGTTAGCTTTACTTGATAGTCTGTATGGACATGGTGGGCCGAATGGCCTGTTTCTGAGCTGCGACTCTGAAATAATTTGATGTTGGAGAAAATAATTTGCCACTCCCCATTCTCAGACACGGGATCAAAAGTGAGTTCTTGCTTCCATTAAAAAAAAAACAGGGACTTTGGGCTCCATTCACAGCTGTTAATTTAGCAAGGTTGTTCACATCTAACAAAGGAAAAAAATCTCTTATCTGCGCTTCAAAATTTCAAATGCTTTGGAGAGCACTGGAGATTTTGACAGGTAATTTTGAGAATCATGCACAAATATTCTTACAATAGAATTGTAAAGAAAGGGCTACTGATTCATAATCTGCGGAGGGGAATATTAGTTTCACATCGACTCAGTCACACAATGAGAGCTGGGTTGAACCTGAAACGTCACCCATCCCTCTTTCCAGAGATGCTGCCTGTCCCTCTGAGTTACTCCAGCTTTTTGTGTCTATCTTCGGTGTAAACCAGCATCTGCAGTTCCCTTCCAACAGACAACTGAATGTTATTCCATAGAGGCAGAGTCATATAGCCTGGAAACAGGCCCTTTGGCCCATCTTGCGCACACCGACCTACATGCCCCACGTACACTAATCCCACCTGCCTGCCACATCCCTCTAAACATGTCCTATCCATGTTCTTGTCGAACTGCTTCTTAAACGTTGCGATAGTCCCTGCCTCAACTCCCTCCTCTGGCAGTTCGTTTTAGATGCTTTTGAACAAGCCTACTGAAATGGCGAGCATTTCCAATAATCCAGTATTAATATCCGAAGAAGGGTTCTGGCCCGAAATGGCACATACAGTGTGTGTGTGTGTGTGTGTGTGTAATACTCTAAGCACTCAGGGGGTCGCTGGTCGGCACGGATCCAAGGGGCCTGTTTTGCTGTATCAAAATATACACTGTAGAGATGTAAAACACTGTCAGAATGAGTCAAAAAAGGCAAACAGTAATATTGCTATCAATATTAATGATAATATATATTTGCGGGTATATATACACACACACACTGGGGGCAAATTACAATTATACCAAGTAAATAAGCTGTACGTCTTTGCAGTGTGGGAGGAAACTGGAGCACCCCGGAGAAAGAAAGCACGCGCAGGTCGCAGGGAGAACGTACGGACAGAACCCGTAGTCAAGATTGAACCCGGCTCTCTGGCGCTGTGAGGCAGCAACTCTACCGCTGCGCCACCGTACCACCCGTCAGTGACCAGAAACAGTGGATTGTCAGTGAAAGAGTGCGAATAGCACAAGACACCTGGAATTCACTGCAGCCGACATCATTTTAAATGGATTAATGTCCCCATTAAAATACTGGAAAGGAAATTTAATACGAGCATATTAAAGTTTTATACACTGACTAGCATCACCGATGGTATTTTTTAGCCGAATAAATTCTAATAAAACTGACCCATAAAATCCACAATGGTGTTTGTTAAAAATAACAATAGGGTACAAGTGGGTTTTCAGATACTGGTTTACACCAAAGATGGACACAGAATGCTGGAGTAAGTCAGCGGGACAGGCAGCATCTCTGGAGGGAAGGAATGGGGAATGCTTTGGGTCGAGACCCTTCTTCAGACTAGTCAGACAGAGATGCTGCCTGTCCCGCGGAGTTACTCCAACATTTTGTGTCTATCTTCACTTTGTAACGAGCACCTGCAGTTCCTTCCTACACACTTTGTCCCAGTTGTTGTAAGTGCCACGAGTAGGGTTGCCAACGTTCTCACTCCAAAATACAGGACTTTATCCCCGACGGCAATTTGGTGACCGACTCGGCCGTGGCTGGGTGGATGATGAGTTGGCCCGGGTGCTGGACCGCACACAAAGCCCAGCCGGCGGGCCAGCTGAGGAGTTTTGGCCCGGGCTGTGAGACGTCGCTCGCAAAGTCCAGCACCCCATCCAAGTCATGACAATAGACAATAGGTGCAGGAGTAGGCCATTCAGCCCTTCGAGCCAGCACTGCCATTCAATGTGATCATGGCTGATCATCCACAATCAGTACCCCGTTCCCACCTTCTTCCCATATCCCCTGACTCCACTGATGATTGGCCATGAGAAGGAGGGGTGATGGTGGTGTTGGCGGTAAGCGAAGGTCCGAAGGTCAGGCAGCTGGCCGGGCTGCCGACCGACTGACGGGGCCACGGGCGAGGCGCTGCCACTGCTGCACTCCATGGGCTGCACTACGTCGGGACGGGTGAGGCGGGGCCGGATGCGGCGCTCCAGTAGTAGTACCCGAGTAGTAGCGGTCAAATACGGAACAAGAGCGGTCCAGTACGGGACAAACCAATTTAGCCCAATATACGGGATGTCCTGGCTGACACGGGACAGTTGCAACCCTAGCCATGAGGGTTTGTTGCCATGGCGGCGTTGCAGGGTCGGCCTGGCCAAGCATAGCCGTAATGTCATCCACCGCTGCAGGCCGCGTGCGGTCCATGTGTTCGGCCGCTTGGAGCGGCGCCCGGTCCAGCCGAGACGATGGCATCTATGATGAAGGAGGCCCACCATCCCGCCCACGCCCAGCCCTCACTGCTTACATCAGGCTGAACAGAAGCCCAGAGTACAGCACCTCACACTTAGTCCAACTAATCTCCATGTCAGAGCAGAGAAACCTCGGGGGATGAAGTTTCGTTCCATTGTTATTTTTAACTTCTCTGCCGCACCTAACAATTTCCTAATCATCTTTCTGCTGTTGTGAAGGTATTTTGCATAATTTGTCAGGACTGTATTAGTTGGATTTCACTGATTCTATTGGAGTAGTTTAATGAGATCACTCCGCTAAGACAAATTAAGCAAACATATGGTCTTAAAACCTGACAGAATTATTAAATAGCAAGAAAAATTGAAGAAAAACACTTAATAAAGTCTGCTTAATCATCCAAATGGTACAGGGCATAATTAGTCATTATATTAATATTTCCTGTTCTATTTTTCTGTCTCACCGTTTATTAGGCAATGCCATCTCGAAGCCTGTGGTTGTTCCAGACATTCATCTCAGGCTTAGAAGCGGAATTATTCAGAACAACCGGTGAGTATTCTGACCAACAGTGCAAGAAGCAGTCTTACCCTGACAGACAGGAGCGAGTGCATACACATATAGTCAGATACACGCATGCACACACATAAACGCACATGCACACGCCTACGCACACCTACGCGCACACGCACGCACACGCACTCACACACACATGCACACGCACTCACACACACATGCACACGCACGCACAGATACACACAGACGTACACACGCGCATGTTCTACAATGAAGTGAAAAGACACTTTGACCTGGTCCGCAAATTTGAGGAAGGACATTCTTGCTATTGAGGGAGTGCAGCGTAGGTTCACAAGGTTAATTCCCGGGATGGCGGGACTGTCATATGCTGAGAGAATGGAGCGGCTGGGCTTGTACACTCTGGAGTTTAGAAGGATGAGAGGCGATCTTATTGAAACATATAAGATTGTTAAAGGTTTGGACAGACTAGAGGCAGGAAACACCCCCCGATGTTGGGGGAGTCCAGAACCAGGGGCCACACTTTAAGAATAAGGGGTATGCCATTTAGAATGGAGTCGAGGAAACACTTTTTCTCACAGTGAGTTGTGAGTCTGCGGAATTCTCTGCCTCAGATGGCGGTGGAGGCAGGTTTTCTGGACACGTTCAAGAGAGAGCTAGATAGGGCTCTTAAAGAGCCCTATCTAGATATGGGGAGAAGGCAGGAACGGGGTACTGATTGGGGATGATCAGCCATGATCACATTGAATAGCGGTGCTGGCTCAAAGGGCCGAATGGCCTACTCCTGCACCTATTGTCTATTGTCTATTGTCTATTGACACAGTTTATTTTGAAGCTCCATGCATCAAACTACCTCCAAATTGCATTGTAGATCGCAAGTGCTTATTTTTATTGTGACTCATTCCACTCTGCCGCTTGAGCAGACTCTAGCACGCCCTCAAGGTGGCACCTAGTGGGCATTAATGATGTCAGTGCTCAAACAAAGCTGGGTTGGTGCCAACCTTCCCCGCTCGAATCGTGTCAACGTGCCTGGTGAACCGTGTGAAATACACAGGCAGGAAACCAACTCCCCTCCCCATCAGTTACTCCAGCATTTTGTGTCTATCTTCAGTTTAAACCAGCATCAGCAGTTTCTTCCTTGCAGCGCCAGTGACCCGGGTTCGATCCTGACTATGGGTGTCGTCAGTACAGAGTTTCCCGTGTACGTTCTCCCCCTGACCTGCGTGGGTTTTCTCCGAGATCTTCGGTTTCCTCCCACACTCCAAAGATGTGCAGGTTTGTTGGTTAATTGGCTTGGGCACAAATGTAAATTGTCCCCAGTGTGTGTAGGATAGTGCTAGTGTGCGGGGATCGCTGGTCAACGCAGACTCAGTTGGTCGAAAGGAACTGTTTCCGCTCTGTATCTCAAAACTAAACTAAACTAAAATGTTGTGTCTAAGGAGGTGCTGGAAAATCGAAGGTAGACAAAAATGCTGGAGAAACTCAGCGGGTGAGGCAGCGTCTATGGAGCGAAGGGAATAGTACCATTTCCTTCATTCCATAGATGCTGCCTCACCTGCTGAGTTTCTCCAGCATTTTTGTCAACCTAACATTTTGTGTCTATCGTTGCTTGAAACTAGCATCTGTAGTTCTTGCCTAAGCACCTCCCCATCACCCCCCTACTCTAATAAGATGTTGAGGGTCCGTTTGGAACATGAAATTAATCTCCTCTCTTAGTCATAGGGTCATACAGCAAGGAAACAGGCCCTTTGGCCCAACTTGCCCATGCTGATCAACATGCCCAAATCACACTAGTCCCACCTTAGCCCATATCTCTCTAGACCTATCCTATCCATGTACCTGTCCAAACGTCTCTTCAGCGTTGTGATAGTACCTAGCTCAACTACGTCCTCTGGCAGCTCATTCCATACACCCACCACCGTTTGTGTAAAAAAAAAAGTTACCCCTTAAATCTTACCCCCCCCCCCCCCCCCCCACCTAAGCCTATGTCCTCTGGTTCCTGATTCTCTCGGCAAAGGACTGTACATCTACCTGATCTATTCCTCTCATGATCTTGTACACCTCTATAAGACCGCTCCTCATCCTACGCTCCAAGGAATAAGGTCCAAGCCTGCTCAACCTTTCCATGTAGCTCAGGCCCTCAAGTCCTGGCAACATCCGTGTACATTGCAGATGAAGGATAGAGGCAACAGCATTTAGTGCAAGATGAAGTTGGATTAAAGAAAGTGCAAAGGCCTCCAATGAGGTGGATGGGAGGTCAGGGCCCCTCTCTAGCTGTTGAAATGGGCCGTTCAGTTGCCTGATAACAGCCGGGAAGAAACTGTCCCTGAATCTGGAAATAAGAATCTGGGACAAAGCTGAGGTTCCTTCGTCACCGTTACAGACACAAGGCTCCTATTCCAAAGCGTTCAATGGGCTGAATGAACTGAACCTTTGAAATTCTCCACCTGCTCTGACAGGATTTGAACATGTTTTTCAGGGTCATTAATCCAGACTTCGGCATTGCTTAGGATGCAGTCAACCCTAGAGCATGCTACCAGCATGATATCATAGTCTCCCAAGTGCCTGCAATCCCAATTGCATGGTATATCAGGCAATGAATCATCCTATGCTCCCAATGTTGGGGGAGTCCAGAGCCAGGGGTCACACAGTTTAAGAATAAGGTGTAAGCCATTTAGAACGGAGATGAGGAAACACTTTTTCACACAGACAGTTGTGAGTCTGTGTAATTCTCTGCCTCAGAGGGTGGTGGAGGCAAGTTCTCTGGATGCTTTCAAGAAAGAGCTAGATAGGGCTCTTAAAAATAATGGAGTCAGGGGATATGGGGAGAAGGCAGGAACGGGGTACTGATTGGGGATGATCAGCCATGATCACATTGAATGGTAGTGCTTGCTCGAAGGGCCGAATGGCCTACTCCTGCACCTATTGTCTATTGTCTATTGACTATCACCAAATAGACAGCAGTCTCGACCTACCATCTACCTTATTGAAGACCCTCGGACTATCTTTAATTGGACTTTATTGAACTTTATCTTGCACTAAATATTATGCCCTTTATCCTGTATCTGTACACAGCTCGATAGAAACAATGTATAGTCTTTCTGCTGACCTGTAAATAAAAAAGCTTTCCTCTGTACCTCAGTACACGTTACAATAAACTAAATGTTTCAAAACAATCACCAGCTGGGTACCAGAAGAAGGGTCTCGACCAGAAACGTCACCCACTCCTGCTCTCCAGAGATGTTGTCTGTCACATGTTCATAGGTTCTAGGAGCAGAATTACACCATTCGGCCCATCAAGTCTACTCCGCCATTCAATCATGGCTGATCTATCTTTCTCTCTCAACCCCATTCTCCTGCCTTCTCCCCATAAACCCCTGGCACCCGTACTAATCAAGAATCTATCTATCTCTGCCTTAAAAATATTCATTGACTTGGCCTCCACAGCCGTCTGTGGCAATGAATTCCACAGATTGACTAAAGGAATTCCTCCTCGTCTCCTTCCAAAAGGAAGGTCCATCCATTCACCTCTGGTCCGAGACTCTCCCACTAGTGGAAACATATTCTCCACATCCGCTCTACCCAGGCCATTCACTGTCTCGCTGTGATACTCCTATAGTTTGTGTCTACCAATTGGACACCTTTGTCTTGCAGGACCTCTGACTAGAGTTTAGTTTATTTTGGAGATACAGCGCCAAAGCATGCCCTCCGAGTCCGCGCCGACCAGTGATCCCCACACAATTACACTATCCTACACACACTAGGGACTATTTACACATACACCAAGCCAATCGACCTACACGCCTGTACGTCTTTGGAATGTGTGAGGAAAGTGAAGAACTTGGAGAAAATCCACGCAGGTCACGGGGAGAACGTACGCATTCTGTTTAGACAGCACCCGTGGTCGGGATCGAACCTGGGTCTCCGGCGCTGTATTCGCTGTAAGGCAGCAACTCTACCGCTGCGCCACCACGACCGCCCTATACAGCTCATTGTGAATAAAGTTTGCACATGTCTCAATGTAGATAGGTGAATGTTTTACTATGAGTGTTGGTGTGAAGATTTTGTTGGTGGTGAAGGCGCACTGTTTGTTGGGGGGGGGGGGGGGGGGGAGAGAGCACAACACTGACCCACATAGAACGCAAAATCTCCACGGTGAAAACATAACGAGGTCATTTGGCACGCTTTACAGCAGAGCTGCCAAATCACAGGTGTATCTTGCTGTCAGATGCAATGGTACCCGATGCAGGCCAATAATAAACATATTAACATGGGACACTTTATAACTTATTATCTACTCTTCGCGAACCTGTTAAAGCAGATGGTGGGAGGCAGGTTTTTGGCTCGGCTCACTAGAAATACCTCATCTCCTTCTCCAAAGTGCCTGGCTGGTTCAGCCTTCAGCGGATGTCACAGTAACGTCTGATAAATTGTAAATGAGCAAATGCATTGCGGGAGTCCGTCAGTAGCACAGTAACAGCTGGGTCTCATCTCCCCAGTCCATCTGCTGTCAACGTTCTGGAGACCAGCCCGGAAAGGTTCCTGCCAACAGAACAACCCTTAGATAATTCGCACCTTCTCCTGCATCATTAGTTGTCTTTCTGAGATATAGCGCGGAAACAGGCCCTTCAGCCCACCGAGTCTGCGTCGACCAGCGATCCCCGCACACCAACACTATCCTACACACACACACACACTGTTATAGAGTCTAGTCAAGTCAAGTGTTTTATTGTCGTGCGTCCCAGATAGGACAAAGACATTCTTGCTTGCCGCAGCACAACAGCATATGTAAACATAATACAAACCGGAAGGCAAAAGTTTTGTTTGTCCATAGACCATAGACCATATATACACAATAAATAAACAGATATGGGCGATATACCTAGCTAATTAACCTACAAACCTGCAGGAAGGAACGCAGAGAGACACAAAAAAGCCAGAGTAACTCAGCGGGACAGGCAGCATCTCTGGAGAGAAGGAATGGGTGACGTTTCGGGTCGAAACGTCACCCATTCCTTCTCTCCAGAGATGCTGCCTCTCCCGAAACGTCACCCATTCCTTCCCTCCAGAGATGCAGCCTGTCCCGCTGAGTCACTCCAGCTTTTTTGTGTCAACCTACAAACCTGCACGTCTTTGGAGTGTGGGAGGAAACCGGAGCACCCGGAGAAAACCCACGCAGGTCTCGGCGAGAACGCTCAGTCTGAAGAAGGATCTCGAACCGAAAAACATCACCTGTTCCATTTCTCCAGAGACGTTGCCTGACCCGCTGAGTTACTCCAGCATCTTGTGTCTACAGTACCTTCAATGTTTATACCACTGGGTTATAAACTGCCCACGCGCAATATGAGGCGCTGTACTTGACCAATCCCTAATTTGCCTGCATTCCTGAATTTTAAATTAGGGTCCTCTAAGTCCATTGACTTAGAGGCTCTTGGGCGGCTCGGTGGCTCAGTGAAGGAGTCGCTGCCTCACAGCGCCGGAGACCCGAGTTCGATCCTGACTACGGGTGCTTTCTGTGCGGAGTTTGTTCGTTTTCCCCGTGGCCTGCGTGGGTTTTCTCCAAGATCAAGAGTCAAGTCAAGCCTGTTTTATTGTTGTCGTGTGTCCCAGATAGGACAATGGCATTCTTGCTCGATGCAGCACAACAGGATATGTAAACATAACACAAAGCGGAAGATAAAAGTTCAGTGTGTCTATAACCCATAGACCACATGCGCATGCGATGAACTGAGAGGCAGCGAGTCCTTGTAGCTCCGAGTCTTGTTTAGTGTTTTAGTGTGTTTTTGTGCGTTGGTTGTTGTCGTTGTTTATCAGGTATTGTCCACATTGTATTTTATGTAATTCTTTGTCTGCTTTCATTCTGAATGTGTGGGTTTGTTTGTTGTTGGCTCTTGGACATCTGAATTTCCCTGAGGGGATCAATAAAATATGTCTTATTATTATTCTTATTATATGTCCACACAATAAATAAACAAGATCCTCGGCTTCCTTCCACACTCCAAATGCCTACAGGTTTTTAGGTTAATTGGCTTGGTACAAACGTAAAATATCCCTGGTGCGTGTAGGACAGTGATAATGTGCGGGGATCGCTGTTCGGCACAGACTCGGTGGGCCGAAGGGCCTGTTTATGCGATGTATCTCTGAACTAAATGAAACATTGGACAGAGTCTGTAAAGTTCCCACAGTCATATATCCTGCAGACTTTTTTTTAAATAAAGAGGAAGGGCAAACAGGAAATTACCGATCAGTTGGCCAAACGTCAGTGGTCTGGACAATATATAGATCCATCATTAAGGAAGTTATAGAAGAATATTACAAAAGCACAATTTAATTAGTTCTATCAAAGGGAAATCCTGTTTACTTAAGTTCATTGTGAATAAGCTTAGAAGTCAAGAGGAAGAGAGAACAGTTGATGTGTTTAAGAAGGAACTGCAGATGCTGGAACAATCAAAGGTAGACAAAAATGCTGGAGAAACTCAGTGGGTGAGGCAGCATCTATGGAGCAAAGGAATGGGTGACGTTTCGGGTCGTGACGCTTCTTCAGACTGATGAGGGGATGGCGGAGGCGGGAAGAAGAAATGAAGAGGCGGAGACAGTGGGCTGTGGGGGAGCTGGGAATGGGAGGGGAAGGAGGGAGAAAGCAGGGACTACCTGAAATTGGAGAAGTCAATGTTCATACCGCTGGGGTGTAAACTACCCAAGCGAAATATGAGGTGCTGCTCCTCCAATTTGCGGTGGGACTCACTCTGGCCATGGAGGAGGCCCAGGACAGAAAGGTTGGATTCGGAATGGGAGGGGAAGTTGAGTGCCCATTATTTAGATCCATTTGTGTATTTTTTTTTAATGTACAAGTTGTTTGTGACAACAGTTTTACCTGGGGTAGATTGTACTAGTTTTTTTTTAGTTTAGAGATACTGCGTGGAGTCAGGCGCGTCGGTCCTCTGCGTCCGCACCGACCAGCGATCACGTATTCGCACTGTTTAAGAAAGAACTGCAGGTGCTGGAAAAATCAAAGAGAACGGTTGAACAAGTTAGGTCTTTATTCTTTGGAGCGCAGAAGGTTAAGGGGGGACTTGATTGAGGTCTTTAAAATGATGAAAGGGATAGACAGAGTTGACGTGGATAAGCTTTTCCCATTGAGGGTAGGGAAGATTCAAACAAGAGGGCATGACATGAGAATTAAGGGACAGAAGTTTAGGGGTAACATGAGGGGGAACTTCTTTACTCAGAGAGTGGTGGCTGTGTGGAATGATCTTCCAGCAGAAGGGGTGGAGGCAGGATCGATTTTAACATTTAAAAGTAAAGTGGATAGGTATATGGACGGGAAGGGAATGGAGGGGTATGGTCTGAGTGCAGGTAGATGGGACTAGGGGAAAATAAATGGTCGGCACGGACTGGAAGGGCCGAGAAGGCCTGTTACCGTGCTGTAATTGTTATATGGTTATATGGTTATATGGTTGTAGACAAAAGTGCTGGAGAAACTCAGCGGGTGAGGCAGCATCTATGGAGTGAAGGAAAAGGCAACGTTTCAGGTCGAGACCCTTCCTCAGACCAGTATTCACACTAGTTGTTTGTACTTGCACGCTCTCATCCACTCCCTACTCACAAGGGGCAATTTACGGAGGGCCGATTAACCTACAAACCCGCACATCTTTGGGATGATTAAATAAGATGTGAAGTACAAAGATTCAGAGAAGGGCTGTAGACGGCGGCCGAAAAGATGGGAGGATCCAGACATTGTGATGAAATGTGAAGTTACGCATGTTCGTGGCGTAGTCGTGGATGTTAGGCGCAGTAGTCGTTTAGTTTAGTTTAGAGATACAGCGCGCATACAGGCCCTTCGACCCACCAAGTCCGCGCCAACCAGCGATCCCCGCACAAACACTATCCCACACACATTAGAGACAAGTTACAATTTTGTTAAGCCAATTAACCTACAAACTTGTACGTCTTTGGAGTGTGGGAGGAAACTGAATCTTCCCGGAGAAAACCTACGCAGGTCACGGGGAGAACGTACAAACTACGTACAGACAGCACCCGCAGTCAGGATCGAACCCTGGTCTCTGACGCTTTATGGTAGCAACTCTACCACTGTGCCGTTTGGCCATTCGGCCCATCAAGTCTACTCCGCCATTCAATCATGGCTGGTCTGTCTCTCCCTCCTGCCTTCTCCCCATAACCCCTGACACCCGTACTGATCAAGAATCTATCTCTGCCTTACAAACTCTCCACTGACAAAGAATTCCACAGATTCACTACCCTCTGACTAAAGCAATTCGTCCTCATCTCCTTCCTAAAATAACGTCCTTTCAATAAAGAGCTAGATAGGGCTCTTAAAGATAGTGTAGTCAGGGGATATGGGGAGAAGGCAGGAACGGGGTACTGATTGGGGATGATCAGCCATGATCACATTGAATGGCGGTGCTGGCTCGAAGGGCCGAATGGCCTCCTCCTGCACCTATTGTCTATTGTCTATTTTATAAAGTACAGCAATTGCAGATGAAATCCCATCATTATCTCTCAGTAATTAATGATGTGTAATCAGTGCCTGCCTCGTGGGTAATGGGAATGAAGGGGAGTTTTGGCTCCAACACATTCCAGACCAGAACGTTCAGGTCCAGAAGCACATGGACTTGCTGACCTTGTGGGACAGGGTAAGGTCCCTCACAAACGGCCAAATTGTGCTCCCATCTTGGAGAGCAGCTGTGTAATTCTGAACTGCACAAATAAAGCAATCTCAGTCTCTACACTGACCTCAGCAGACACAGAGTCTGAAGATAGACACAAAGTGCTGGAGTAACTCAGCGGGACAGGCAGCATCTCTGGAGAGAAGGAATGGGTGACGTTTCGGGTCGAGACCCTTCACCAGACTGAGAGCCGGGGAGAGAGAAACTAGAGGTACGGAAAGGTACAAAGGCCTGGATAGAGTGGATGTGGAGAGGATGTTTCCACCAGTGGGAGAGTCTAGGACCAGAGGCCACAGGCTCAGAATAAAAGGATGTACCCTTATAAAGGAGATGAGAAGGAATTTATTAATTCAGAGGGTGGTGAATCTGTGGAATTCATTGCCACAGATGGTGGTGGAGGCCAAGTCAGTGGATATTTTTAAAGCAGGGATCGATAGATTCTTGATTAGTACGGGTGTCAGGGGTTATGGGGAGAATGGTGTTAGGAGGGAAAGATAGATCAGCCATGTTTGAATGGCAGAGTAGACTTGATGGGCCGAATGGCCTAGAACCTGTGAACTTATGGAAGAACAAATGAGTGAAAGGTATGAAATCAACAAATCAAAGCCAGCAACAATGAGCATGGAAAGGTGGAGCCCACAATGGTCCATTGATGGCACGTTGGCCTTCATCAGTCAGAGTATTGAGTATAGAAGTTGGGAGGTTATGTTGCAGTTGTATAAGACGTCGGTGAGTATTGGGTTCAGTTCTGGGCACCATGTTATAGGAAAGGTGTTGTTAAGCCGGAAAGGGTACAGAGAAGATTTACAAGGATGTTTCCAGGCCCAGAGAGTCTGGGCTATAGGGAGAGGTTGAGCAGGCTGTGATTACATTCCTTGGAGCGCAGGGGGAATGAGTGGTAATCTGATAGAGGTGTATAAAATCATGAGAGGAATCGATCAGGTAGGTGCGCAGAGTCTCTTGCCCAGAGTAGGGGAATTTTGGACCAGAGAACAGAGCTTTAAGGTGAAGGGGAAAAGATTTAATTGGAATCTGAGTGGTCACTTTTTCACATAAAGGATGGTGGGTGTATGGAACAAGCTGCCAGAAGGGGTAGTTGAGGCTGGGACTATCCCAACGTTGAAGAAACATTTAGACTGGCGCATGGATAGGACAGGTTTGGAGGGATATGGACCAAACGTAGGCAGATGGGACTAGTGTAGCTGGGACATGTTGGCCGGTGTGGGCAAGTTGGGCCGAAGGGTCTGTTTCCATACTGTATCACTCTATGACTATGACTGTGGAAAAAGTGATAACGAGGAGATAGGAACAGTGCAACTGAGCAGGATGGCAGTGAAACTAGTGGGAGCGAGGAGCATGAGGGAGACACACACTTTGCCTTGTCGAAATATGTCCTGAAGGTAACTGCGTTCATTATGTTTATTTATAAACAAGCTTCAATGGAATCTCTGGGTTGACAATACTTCCCGAAGTCCCGCTCTCATCGCTTAGTGCTGCCAGGACTTAAACTAGTTTAAATTGGACCTTGGTGGTTTATCTGGAAGCAACATCTGAATTTGATCCAATTTGGATTTCGATGCATCCAGATGAGCTGTTGAATTATTCATCTGATGCGCGAGCGTTGGGACTGTCAGCGTTGAAGACACATCAATTCCTCCGTGCGCCCGTTGACAAACGAACGCTCCATCTGCAAATGTTGACTTTAGTTGAGTTTACAGATACAGCACGGAAACAGGCCCTTCGGCCCACCGTGCTTGCTCTGACCAGCGATCCCCGCACACTAGTGCTATCCCACACCCTAGGGACAATTTCACAGAGGCCAATTAGCCTACAAACTTGCGTGTCTTTGGAGTGTGGGAGGAAACCGGAGCACCCGGAGAAAACCCACGCAGGTGTCAGGGAGAACGTACAAACTCCGTATCAACAGCATCGAACCTGGGGCTCTGGCGTTGTAAGTTCATAAGGATAGGAGAAGAATTAGGCCATTCGGCCCATCATTCAATCATGGACTATCCATCCCTCCCATCTAACCCCATACCAATCCAGAATCCACCTATCTTTACCTTAAAGATATCCATGGACTTGTCCCCCACAGCCCTCTGTAAGGGAGCAACTCTACTGCTGCACCAGCGTGCCACCCTACGTCCAGGGGACTTATGATCGGTCAAAGTCACTGCCGAGCAAATGCTTTGATTACAAATTATTAGTGGAAAGATTTGTGTCGACAACGCAATTGGATCAATGGATAATGCCATCTTTTCTTGACTACTTTAGTTACGTTTAGTAGTGTTTACAGATACAGTGCGGAAACAGGCTCTTCGGCCCACCGAGTCCGCGCCGACCAGCGATCCCCGCACTCTAACACTATCCTACACACACTAGGGACATTTTACAATTTTCCCCGAAGCCAGTTATCCTGCAAACCTGCACGCCTTTGGAGTGTGGGATGAGACCAGAGCACCCGGACAAAACCCACGCAGGTCACGGGGAGAATGTACAGACGGCACCCGTAGTGAGGATCGAACCCGGCTCTCTGGCGCTGTGAGGCAGCGACTCTACCGCTGCGCCACTGGGCTGCATTAGTGAATGGATTTCGTTTATAATTTTTTTATTAGCAATAACCAATTTTCAATGTTTAAAACTGAATTATAAACATCAACTTAATTCAATGTTTGTACATAACACACTAATGATTATTATCTTATATTTTTTTGAAAATAAAAGTGAGTAAAGAGAAATACCATTATTAATCAATAAAATTATAATTCCGTAATAATTAGTTGGTATAAAAGAAAAAAGAAAATGAAGAAAAAGAAAAAAGACAAAAAAGTTTAAAAAAAAACAAAATAAGAAAAAATATTATAAATATAAATGAATGAAAAGCCACACAATATATTGTAAATAAAACAACTACAAATAATAATATCAATAAAGACATGCATATATCCTAGTATACCAATGAATTATTTTCATCAAATCCCGCAGGGTGCCCGTCGAGCCGTGATGCCAAGAACAGCTACTTCTCTAAATACTGTATATATGGAGACCATATCTGTTCAAAAGAATTATACTTGTCCAGAAGGACAAATCTGATTCTTTCCAAGTCTAACGTCTCCAACATCTCTGATGCCCACATTTTAATGGATTTCTCCAGAAAATAAAGAGGTTAATGGTTTTCATTAAATTAGTCAGCAAACAAATGCACAAGAAAATAAAACAGGTCGCCGTTCATGTCGGGCGAGACAGAATGAGATAAAACAGCAGGAGGCTGTTGTTTGTGCTCAGTATTTTAGGACTCTCTCTGATTAGTCCCATTCCCTGGCTCTGTCCACACAGTCTGGTTACATCCTTGCAACAATAAGCCATGGGCATTTGCAACACAGAAGGTGGTCATTCAGCGGGTAGGCATTGATGCCAGAATATCGCCAGTTACACCACCCGCCAATTAATTATCCCTGAACCTCTGCCTATTTCTCAGCAGCCAATTTAAAGAACTATATCTGAGACAATCCCGTTTACAGTGGGCGGTGTTTTTTTAGCACAGTCAGAGAAGAATGCAGCTCAAAGAGTGACACAAAAAGCTGGAGTAATTCGACTGAAGCAGGGTCTTGACCTGAAATGTCACCCGTTCCTTCTCCCCAGAGATGCTGCCTGTCCCGCCGAGTTACTCCAGCATTTTGTGTCTATCTGCGGTTTCAACCAGCATCTGCAGTTCCTTCCTACACAGTACAGCCCACACTGTGTTAAAGAAGGAACTGCAGATGCTGGAGAATCGAGGGTGCACAAAAGGCTGGAGAAACTCAGCGGGTGCAGGAGCATCTAAGGAGCGAAGGAGATAGGCGACGTTTCAGGTCGAGACCCTCCTTCAGACTGGTTAGGGATCAGGGAAACGAGAGATATAGACGGTGATGTGGAGAGATAAAGAACAATGAATGAAAGATATGCAAAAAAGTATCGATGATGAAGGAAACAGGCCATTGTAAGCTGTTTGTAGTGTGAAAATGAGAAGCTAGTGCGACTGGGGTGGGGGAGAGATAGAGAGAGAAGGAATGCCAGGGCCCGAGGGCTGAGGGAGAGGTGGGAAACCCACACTGTCCCTGCTGAACATGATGCCAAGACCATCTCTTGTCCTCTTGCACATTATCAAAGTCCCTCCATTGCCTGCATATCCACAAGCCGATCCAAAGAAGGGTCTCGATCCGAAATATCACCCATTCCTTCTCTCCAGAGATGCTGCCTAACCCGCAGAGTTACGCCAGCATTTTGTGTCTGTGCAAAAGCCTCTTAAACACCACTACAGTATCTATGATGTGTACGAAAGAACTGCAGATGCTGGTTTAAATCGAAGGTAGACTCAAAATGCTGGAGTAACTCAGCAGGTGAGGCAGCATCCCTGGAGAAAAGGAATGGGCGACGTTTTGGGTTGAGACCCTTCTTCAGTCTAAAGAAAGGTCTCGACCCGAAACGTCATCCATTCTCTCCAGAGATGCTGCCTGTGCCGCTGAGTTATTCCAGCTTTTTGTGTCTATCTTTCATCAAAGGACAGCAGGCATTTGTGAGTAAGATCATCTGCTGCATCCTAATCCAATGATCCAATGGTACTTTAGATAGAAGATACAAAACCTGGAGAGTCTGCACCACCAGATCCAAAGACAGGTTCTTCTGCACTGGCATCAAACTCATGATACGACTAAGAGATGACTAGTCTAAGAGACGCTGTCCAAGAGAGGAACCTGGTGGCAAGTGGCCGAGGATGGGCCCCGCAGGATGCAGAGGGACCCGGCGTGGGTGGGGAGGGGGTCACCAAGAGAACAAGGAGGGACCCGGCAGTGATTGGGCACCAAGAACAGAGGGGGAACATTGGGATTATAATGTACACTGTGTAATTTTGCAAACGCCCTTTGCGTGGCGACTCTTTGCATACTTTACAATAAAATATCGTAATCAGGAACGGACCCTTCATCTGAGGAATGAATCCCTGATCTCCCAACCTACCTCGTTGCGGCCTTTACTCTTCTCTCCTATCCGCATTTTCTCAGGAACTCCGCATACCCCACACTGTTTATTTGCTCGTTTGTACTGCTTGATGTCCTCATGTCTAGAATGATTATGCCTGGATATCACTCAAAGATTTTCCACTCTGTCTCAGCGCATGTGACAACAATAACAAACACCAAATGCCAGCGTTTCATCCACGAGGAACGTTATTAAGTATAACTTGCCCTTTACAAATCCATGCCGATGGTACTCAATTATCCAACATCATCCTGGGAGTGAATTGATTTTATTTCACGTTGTGGCTTTAGCAAAGCTTACCGATCCCCACGTTTGACTAACAGGTGCACAGTTAACTCTCTCTCACTCTTTGAATAGAAGGGCCATAGTCGTCAATGACTGTTTAATGTGCCACTGCGCTAACATAGCTAAGAACGTTTAACTGTGTAGGAAGGAACTGCAGATGCTGCTTTATACAGAAGATAGACGCAAAGCGCTGGAGTAACTCAGTGGGACTGGCAGCATCTCTGGAGAAACATCACGGGCTTTTCACTCTTTTTAACTCTTTAAATTCTACTTAACCTTAATTATCCTGACATCAATTATACATCAGTTTTTCTTTTGTTTGTGAATAATTAAACTGAAATATTTTAAAGTATTGTTCATTAGCGAGAGATCAACAATATTGTTACTATTGTGTGCTCCCCTGAGTAGAAATGAACCATGCTCACCTTTTTCATTCTTAAATACTTGATAAGTTCATGTTATAGGGGCAGAATGAGGCCATTCGGCCCTTCAAATCTACTCCGCCATTCAATCATGGCTGATCTATCTATCCCTCTCAACCCCATTCTCCTGCCTTCTCCCCAATGCCTCTGACACCCGTACTAATCAAAAATCTGTCTATCTCTGCCTGAAATATATACATTGACTTGGTCTCGACAGCAATCTGTGGCAATGAATTCCACAGATTCACCACCCTCTGACTAAAGAAATTCCTCCTCATCTCCTTCCTAAAGGAACGTCCTTTTATTCAGAGGCTACGGTATGACATCTGGTCCTAGACTCTCCCACTAGTGGAAACATCCACTCCACATTCACTCTATCCAGGCCTTTCACTATTCGGTAAGTTTCAATGAGGTCCCCCCTCATAAAATCTTTAGAAACATTTGAGATATTTATCCTCAACTTACAGGAGATCACGCCTTGATTAAGAAGGGTCTTGACCCGAAATGTCACCCATTCCTTCTATCCAGAGACGTTGAGCAACTCCCGCAAGGTGACACAGTGGCGCAGCTGTAGAGTTGCTGCCTTACAGCGCTTGTAGCGCCGGAGACCCGGGTTCGATCCCGACTTCGTGCGATGAATGTGCAAAGTTTTGTACGTTCTCCCCGTGACCAGGTGTGGGGTTTTCTCCGAAATCTTTAGTTTCCTCCCACACTCCAAAGACGTAAAGGTTTGTAGGTTAATTGGCTTGTTGTATGTGTAAATTATCCCTAGTGTGTGTAGGATGGTGTTAATGTGCGGGGACCGTTGGTCGGTGCGGACTCGGTGGGCCGAAGGGCCTGTTTACACTCAGTATCTATAAACTAAACTACTTTCAGGAATTTTGCCGAAGCTAAAATGTTGGGTCTATCTTCGGTGTAAACCAGCATCTGCAGTTCCTTCCTCCACCTGCCTAATTATCTGATGGTTACACAAAAAGCTGGAGAAACTCAGCGGGTGCAGCAGCATCTAAGGGGCGAAGGAGATAGGCAACATTTCGGGTCGAGACCCTTCTTCAGTCTGAAGAAGGTTCTCGACCCGAAACGTCGCCTATCTCCTTCGCTCCTTAGATGCTGCTGCACCCGCTGAGTTTCTCCAGCTTTTTGTGTAACCCTCGATTCTCCAGCATCTGCAGTTCCTTCTTTAACAACTAATTATCTGATGGGTTTTTTTCAGGTGTCATTGTGAACAATAGGCCAGAAAAGAAGCATTCTCTTGAAAGTTACAGATGCCAAGCACATATTGTTTTACTCTTGTCATCCCTGAAGCCGCTTGACATTGTAATACAAGCAACATGAATCCCACGCATTATCTCTGTCTTAGCAAACAGAAGCCGGAATGTCAGTAAAATCACACTCTGACACATCAATACCAAACAGATTCGCAGGAATGAACAACATTTTAACTCTTTCACTACCTCAAATTAAACCAAATCCGTTTTTTTTCTAGAGATAAAGTGTGGAAATGGGCCCATTCGGCCCACCGTGTCCGCGCCGACCAGCGATCCCCGCACACTAACGCTATCCTACACACACTGGGGACAAATCACAATTCTACCAAAGCCTATTAGCCTACAGACCTGTACGTCTTTGGAGTGTGGGAGGAAACCCACGCAGGTCACAAGGAGAACGTGCAAACTCCATACAGACGGCACCCGTAGTCAGGATCGAACCTGGGTCCCTGGTGCTCTATGGCAATAACTCTACCACTGCTCCACCGTGCCGCCCTGAATCAACACATTGTGTATCCATTACAACAAGTGAGGAAGACTTGTGTATCCGTTATCAGGCTACTGAATAATCCTACCACAAACACATAGCAGTCCTGAACTACTATCTACCACGTTGGTGAACCTCGGACTATCTTTGATCGGACTTTGCTGGCTTTACCTTGCGCTAAACGTTATTCCCTTATCATGTATCTATACACTGTAACTGGATCGATTGTAATCATGTATTGTCTTTCCGCTGTCTGGATAGCGTGCAACAAAGAGCTTTTCACTGTGCCTCGGTACACGTGACAATAAACTAAACTAAATTGTTGGTGATGGTACGGAATGTGTCGGCCTGTTCCAGCTCTCTTCCTTCCATAACACGGTGGCGCAGCGGTAGAGTTGCTGCCTCACAGCGCCGGGGACCTGGATTCGATCCTGACTACGGGCGCTGTTTGTGCGGAGTTTGCACGTTCTCTACATGACTGCGTGTGTTTTCTCCAGGAAGCTGCAGTGTCCTCTCACACTCCAAAGATGTACAGGTTAGCAGGTGAATTGGCTTGGTATAATTGTAAATTGTCCCTAGTGTGTTTAAGATAGTGTTAATGAGCGGGGATCGCCGGTCGGCACGGACTCGGTGGGCTGAACGGCCTGTTTCCGCGGTGTATCTCGAAAATAGACTAAAAGTAAACACCATTATACTTGGATTTTTCCCTCAATCTTCTCCTCGGACAGCTGTGACACACTGTGACAGCTGAGCCTTGGGACATAAACACAGCTAAGGCATTGAGACTGATTACCAGATGTTTAGCTCATTAGAAGATGGTTGCTCTGGTACCACATGGGTTTTGTTTAAAAGCACAATGCCAGTCGACACTGAGTAATTTTGAATTATTTTGCTCCCTTTCACGTTTTAATTACAATTGTCATTTATTTCTCCCGACTTGGCAGTTCCGGTGGATGCGGTTCCCGAACTGAGTGATGGTGATAAACACAACCTGTCAAGCATGATACCTTCTTAGAACATAACAAAAATGAGGAACACTTTGATCGCCGGTCAGTTTTAGTTTATTGTCACATGTACTGAGGTACAGCGAACAGCTTTTGTTGCGTGCTAACCAGTCAGCGGAAAGACAATACCTGATTACAATCGAGCCGTTTACTGTGTACAATGTATAACATTGCTAATGAATAATTTATATTCAAGTCAGATACAAAGGATGGCTTACTTCTGTCGATAGGCCCAACGTTTAGTGCAAGTAAAGCCAGCAAAGTCCGATCAAGGAGCGTCCGAGGGTCATCAAAGAGATAGACAGTTAGATCAAAGAGTATTACGGATTTGATCCGTTGGTTAGTTCAACTTAGTAGACTCAGAGCCGACAGTATTCATTTCGATGGTCTCTGTATGTATTTTAATTAAAGTACTTGTTATAGAAACATAGAAACATAGAAAATAGGTGCAGGAGTAGGCCATTCGGTCCTTCGAGCCTGCACCGCCATTCAAGATGAACATGGCTGATCATTCAACTCGGTATCCTGTACTTGCCTTCTCTCCATACCCGCTAATCCCTTTAGCCACAAGGGCCACATCTAACTCCCTCTTAAATATAGCTAATGAACTGGCCTCAACTACCTTCTGTGGCAGACAATTCCAGAGACTCACCACTCTCTGTGTGAAAAATGTTTTCCTCACCTCGGTCCTAAAGGAATTCCCCCTTATCCTTAAACTGTGACCCCTTGTTCTGGACCTCCCCAACATCGGGAACAATCTTCCTGCATCTAGCCTGTCCAACCCCTTAAGAATTTTGTAAGTTTCTATAAGATCCCCCCTTTCAATCTTCAAAATTCTGGAGTCTATCCAGTTTTTCCTCATATGAAAGTCCTGACATCCCAGGAATCAGTCGGGTGTCCCTTCTCTGTACCCCCTCTATGGCAAGAATGTCTTTCCTCAGATTTGGAGACCAAAACTGTACACAATACTCCAGGTGTGTCTCGTTTCTCACCAAAACGCTGTACAACTGCAGTAGAACCTCCCTGCTCCTATACTCAAATCCTTTTACTATGAATGCTAACATACCATTCGCTTTCTTCACAGCCTGCTGCACCTGCATGCCTACTTTCAATGACTGGTGTACCATGACACCCAGGTCTCGTTGCATCTCCCCTTTTCCTAATTGGCCACCATTCAGATAATAGTCTACCCTCCTGTTTTTGCCACCAAAGTGGATAACCTCACATTTATCCACATTATGCTGCATCTGCCATGCATTTGCCCACTCACCCAGCCTATCCAAGTCACCTTGCAGCCTCCTAGTATCCTCCTCACAGCTAACACTGCCCCCCAGCTTCATGTCATCCGCAAACTTGGAGATGTTGCATTCAATTCCCTCGTCCAAATCATTAATATATATTGTAAATAGCTGGAGTCCCAGCACTGAGCCTTGCGGTACCCCACTAGTCACTGCCTGCCATTCTGAAAAGGACCCGTTTACTCCTACCCTTTGCTTCCTATCTGCCAGCCAGTTCTCTATCGACATCAATACTGAACCCCCAATACCATGTGCTTTAAGTTTCTATACTAATCTTTAATGTGGGACCTAGTCGATAGCCTTCTGAAATTCCAGATATAACACATCCACTGGTTCTCCCTTATCCACTCTACTAGTTACATCCTCAAAATATTCTATAAGATTCGTCAGACATGATTTACCTTTCGTAAATCCATGCTGACTTTGTCCAATGATTTCGCCACTTTCCAAATGTGCTGCTATCCCATCTTTAATAACTAACTCTAGCAGTTTCCCCACTACCGATGTTAGACTAACTGGTCTGTAATTCCCTCTTTTCTCTCTCCCTCCTTTTTTTTAAAGTGGGTTACATTAGCTACCCTCCAATCCTCAGGAACTACTCCGGAATCTAAAGAGTTTTGAAAAAATATCACTAATGCATCCACTATTTCTGTGGCTACTTCCTTGAGTACTCTGGGATGCAGCCTATCTGGCCCTGGGTACTTATCGGCCTTTAATCCATTCAATTTACCCATTCATTTCCCGGCTAACCTGGATTTCACTCAGTTCCTCCATCTTATTTGACCCCTGGTCCCCTGTTATTTCCGGCAGATTATTTATGTCTTCCTTAGTGAAGACAGAACCAAAGTAGTTATTCAATTGGTCTGCCATGTCCTTGTTCCTCATGATCAATTCACCTGTTTCTGACTGCAAGGGACCTACATTTGTTTTAACTAATCTTTTTCTCTTCACATATCTATAAAAACTTTTGCAGTCAGTCTTTATGTTCCCTGCCAGTTTTCTTTCATAATCTATTTTCCCTTTCCTAATTAAGCCTTTTGTTCTCCTCTGCTGGACTCTGAATTTCTCCCAGTCCTTTGGAAGGTTGCTTTTTCTGGCTAATTTGTATGCTTCATCTTTTGTTTTGATACTATCCCTGATTTCCCTTGTTATCCATGGATGCACAACCTTCCCTGATTTATTCTTTTGCCAAACTGGGATGAACAATTGTTGTAGTTCATCCATGCAGTCTTTAAATACCTTCCATTGGACATCCACTGTCAACCCTTTAAGAATCAATTGCCAGTCTATCTTGGCCAATTCACGTCTCATACCCTCAAAGTTACCTTTCTTTAAGTTCAGAACCCTTGTTTCTGAATTAATTATGTCACTCTCCATCTTAATGAAGAACTCAACCATATTATGGTCACTCTTGCCCAAGGGGGCACGCACAACAGGACTGCTAACTAACCCTTCCTTATTACTCAATACCCAGTCTAGAATAGCCTGCTCTCTTGTTGGTTCCTCTATATGTTGGTTCCTCTACTTTTTGGCCCATTATGATATATAATGACTTTGTAGCAATAGTACTGAGTTGGATGATCAGCCATGATCATATTGAATGGCGGTGCAGGCTCGAAGGGCCGAATGGCCTACTCCTGCACCTATTTTCTATGTTTCTATATTTCTATCATCAAAATGCGTACTGTGGACTCAGAGTCATGTTGAACTAACCAGCATGGCTGCCCACATGCCACGAGGTGGTAGTGTAGAAACCTGACATGGATTATGGATCAGGTCAGCAGCAAAACCAGACACGGATCAAATCAACAATACAGTTTGATCTACAGATAGTAGTTCAGGGCTGCTCTCTAGTTGTGGTAGGATGGTTCAGTTGCCTGATAACAGCTGGGAAGAAACTGACCCTGAATCTGAAGGTGTGCGTTTTCACACTTCTGTACCTCTTGCCCGATGGGAGAGGGGTGAAGAAGGAGTGGCCGGGGTGTGACTCGTCCTTGATTAATCTGCTGGCCTTGCCGAGGCAGCGTGAGGTGTAGACGGAGTCAATGGAAGGGAGGTTGGTTTGTGCGATGGTCTGGGCTGTGTCCACAACTGGTTGCAAATTCTTGCGGTCTTGGATGGAGGTGTTCTCAAACCAAGCTGTGATGCTTCCTGAAACAATACTTTCCATGGTGCATCTGTGGATACATTCGAAGAGTCGGGGAATCGAGAACCAGATGACATAGGTCTAAGGTGACCTACTGAACCATCATGCTGCCCATAATCTACATATTCTGCGACCAAAGATACCAAGATTTTAAATGGACTACGATAACTGTATTACTGTAGGTAGGAAGGAACTGCAGATGCAGGCTTAAACTGATGATAGACACAAAATGCTGGAGTAACTCAGCGGGACAGGAAGCATCTCTGGAGAGAAGGAATTGGTGACATTTCGGGTTGAGACCCTTCTTCAGTCTGAAGAAGGGTCTCGACCCGAAACGTCACCCATTCCTTCTCTCTTGAGATGATAGCTGTATTTTTTGCCTTCCACCAAGATCATCATCTGACGCAAGGTAACTTCCTAACATTGGTGCAAGGTGGCCCATTTGGCTTTTGGAAGTTATAATTAATGCTCTTTTAGGTTTAGGTTTAACTTTCATTACTCTTAGTTGTGCCAAAGTACAGTTAAAAAAATCTTTCTTTTGTATGCTATCCAAACAGATACACCATAGATTCATACAATCTAGTCAGATAGACACCAAAAGCTGGAGTAACTCAGCGGGACAGGCAGCATCTCTGGCAAGAAGGAATGGGTGAAGTTTCAATAGATGATAGACAATAGACAATAGGTGCAGGAGTAGGCCATTCGGCCCTTCGAGCCAGCACCGCCATTTAATGTGATCATGGCTGATCAAGTACCCCGTTCCTGCCTTCTCCCCATATCCCCTGACTCCGCTATTTTGAAGAGCCCTATCTAGCTCTCTCTTGAAAGCATCCTGAGGCAGAGAATTCCACGGACTCACCACTCTCTGTGAGAAAAAGTGTTTCCTCGTCTCTGTTCTAAATGGCTTACCCCTTATTCTTTCGGCTCAAGACCCTTCTACATACCCAAAACGTCACACAGAGATGTTGCCTGTCCTGCTGAGTTACTCCAGCTTTTTGTGTCTATTTTAGGTGTAAACTAGCTTGCATCTGCAGTCCCTTCTTACACATACAAACAAGTCAGACTCAAGTACAACAGGTAGAGCAAAGGAGAAGATACAGAGTGCAGAATATAGTTCTCAGCATTGTAGCGCATCAGTTCCATAGACCAATGTCTGCAATGGGGTAGAGGTGAATCGGACAGTACCTTAGATTACAGAAGGACCGTCCAGAAGCCTGATAACTGAGGGGAAGAAGCTGTCCCTGAGTCTGGTGGTGCGCGCTTTCAAACTTCAAGTTCAAGAGAGTTTATTGTCATGTGTCCCTGATAGGACAATGAAATTCTTGCTTTGCTTCAGCACAACAGAACATAGTAGGCATTGACTAGAAAACAGATCAGTGTGTCCATATACCATTATATAAATATATACACACATGAATAAATAAACTGATAAAGTGCAAATAAACTGATTATGGGCTATTAATGTTCAGAGTTTTGTTCGAGCCGGGTTTAATAGCCTGATGGCTGTGGGGAAGTAGCTATTCCTGAACCGGGTCGTTGCAGTCTTCAGGCTCCTGTACCTTCTACCTGAAGGTAGCGCGGAGATGAGTGTGTGGCCAGGGTGGTGTGGGTCCTTGATGATGCAGCCAGCCTTTTTGAGGCAGCGAATGCGATAGATCCCTTCGATGGAAGGGAGGTCAGAGCCGATGATGGACTGGGCAGTGTTTACTACTTTTTGTAGTCTTTTCCGCTCCAGGGCGCTCAAGTTGCCGAACCAAGCCACGATGTAACCGGTCAGCATGCTCTCTACTGTGCACCTGTAGAGGTTAGAGCGAGTCCTCCTTGACAGACCGACTCTCCGTAATCTTCTCAGACCTGATGGGAGCAGGGAGGAGGGGAGATGGCCGAGGTGGGGCAAGTCTTTGATTATGTTGGCTGCTTTTCCGAGGCAGCGTGAAGTATAGATGGTCAATGGCGGGGAGCCTGGTCTGTATGATGGACAGGGCTACATCCTTATCTGTTATGGAGTGGAAAGTGTTTATCCTGTAATGTTTTATTAAAAAGGATAATAATATTATTTAATTGAAAGTATTTAATTAATTATAATTCATCCACTTTTAATATTTGAGTAATTATTCAAAAATGATTTCAATCTGAATTTTAACAACGTGCTTCATATTTCATTGCATAATTTATGAGCATACAAGATATCTAAAGTTTTCGTCTTACATGAATGCAATAATTCATGGTGTAGACCCACAATGAATCCAAGGATGCTGAGATTGCTTGATGATGAGCGAGAACAATTTTAATCAATTGAATACTTTAAATGCCCTCTCGGTACACTGGCTGGCTCGCCTTGCGTTGTCTGTGTGTGTAGTTTCCACGTTCTCCCTAGTTCAGTGTCCCTTTACATTCTCATGGCCACTTACCCAAACATGTACTCTTCCAAAGATAGACACAAGATGGTGGAGTAACTCAGCGGTACAGGCAGCATCTCTGTAGAGAAGGGATGGGTGACGTTTCGGGTCGAGACCCTTCTTCAGTCAGAACCCAAAACGTCACCCATTCCTTCTCTTCTTCTTCTTGTGTGTGGTGTGCATGGCCTAACGTTGTCGGACAACTTGTTCTATTTGATCTTATTTGATTGTGCACGCCGGGTTGATTGCATTCGACGAAACAGAGTTGCAATCTCCCTTCCCTTCAGAGATGCTGCCTGTTACTCCGGCATTTTGTGTCTATCTTTGGTTTAAACCAGCATCTGCAGTTCCTTCTTACACATTGTACTCTTACAAAGCTTTTCGAGAAGTCAAAATCATTTTGGATCAATTCTTATAAGCTTTACTCTTCAAATGCCAATGCTATTAAATATTTCAAAGTTTTTTTTTGCTGTGGAATTAAATGGAATAATAATAAATGTCTAGCTCCATGGTAATAGATTTTCTTGGAGGTGGATAGAATGTTATTCACATACTTGATACATTGCTAATCTTTTTAAAACCTTCACTCACAGAAACCTATTACGTTCCAACACAATGCCTTCAGATTCATTTTTTGTGGTCGATTGTTTGATAAGATCATGCCCTCTCTGTCAGTAATGAGATTGAATGTGATTGTGGCAATGGTAACCTCCCACCTCATCCTTTCCCATCTATGCCCAGGTTTAGTTAGGACTGACCACAGCTCCTTCTATTCCTTACCAACGTCATTCACCGGGTTCTATTATAACCTGCCAGTGTTAGCAAGACCCACATGGAATGGATTCTACACCACAAATGCATTAGAACACATATCAGGGTGGCACGGTGGCGCACCGGTAGAGTTGCTGCCTTTAGGGCCTGTCCCACTTTCACGACCTAATTCACGACCTTTTTTACTCATGGACATTTTTCATCAGGCTAGAAAAACGCCCCGACCTACTTGATGACATGAGTACCTATGACTAGCATCACAGCCTGCTACGACCTACCTACGACCTCGTGACGACCATGCTGCGAGTATGAGTCAAGGCCAAACTCGGCAGAGGTAGTGAATTAGGCCGTGAAAGTGGGACAGGCCTTTTGCAGCGCCGGAGACCCGGGTTCGATCCCGACCACGGGTGCTGTCTGTACGGAGTTTGCACGTTCTTCCCGTGGCCGGCGTGGGTTTTCTCCGAGATCTTCGGTTTCCTCCCACGCTCTAAAGACCTACAGGTGTGTAGGTTAATTGGCTTGGTGTATGTGTAAATTATCCCTAGTGGGTGTAGGATAGTGTTACTGTGCGGGGATCGCTGGTTGGCGCGGACTCGATGGGCCGAAGGGCCTGTTTCTGCGCTGTATCTCTAAACTAAAAGCCAGTGTGGGCGTATTATCCAAGGTACCATGAGCATGCAGGGATAAACACATACAAAACTGCTTTCCTAATAAATGTAAATGGTTTACTAAGTGCAACAGTCTTGAAACATCAAATATTAAACCTTTGATGTTTATCTGTCAAACACAAATGTCGGTTGCATTTCCAAATACCTTAATTATGATCTAACAGCCATGTTCAAACGAGCTGAGTGTAAATAAACTTGTGCTAAATGTTACTCTGCTTGTTTCTCAATTCAAATTTGCAATCTGTCATTCTGTCAATGTTCATCAGCGTTATGTGCCAGGCGTACACTCTGTCACCAGCGCGGTGGATTCCGACTTAAACTGGGGTAAAAGCTGCAAGAAAACAAACAATACAGGGAAGGTTTACGAGGATGTTTCCAGGACTCGAAGCTATGGTGAGATGTTGAGTTGGCTGCGACCTGGGTCTCTATTCCTTGGCGCGCAGGAGGATGAGGGGTGATCATTTTTCACACAGAGAGTGGTGAGTCTGTGGAATTCTCCGCCACAGAAGGTAGCTGAGGCCAGTTCGTTGGCTATATCTAAGAGGGAGTTAGATGTGGCCCTTGTGGCTAAAGGGATCATGGGGTATGGAGAGAAGGCAGGTACGGGATACTGAGTTGGATGATCAGCCATGATCATATTGAATGGCGGTGCAGGCTCGAAGGGCCGAATGGCCTACTCCTGCACATATTTTCTATGATTCTATGATTCTATGATCTTGGAGAGGTGTATAAAATCATGAGAGGAATAGATTGGGTAGATGCACAGAGTCTCTTGCCCAGAGTAGAGGAATTGAGGACAAGAGGACATGGGTTTAAGGTGAAGTGGAAAAGATTTAACGGGAACCCGAGGGGTAACTTTTTCACAAAGAGGGTGGTGGGTGTATGGAACGAGCTGCCGGAGGAGGTAGTTGAGGCTGGGACTATCCCAACGTTTAAGAAACAGTTAGACAGGCAAGGTTTAGAGGGATCTGGGCCAAACTCAGGCAGCTTGGACTAGTGTAGCATGTTGGTCGGTGTGGGCAAGTTGGGCTGTAGTCTGGGGAATTCTCTGCCTCAGAGGGCGGTGGAGGCCAGTTCTCTGGATACTTTCAAGAGAAAGCTAGATAGGCCTATTAAAAATAGCGGAATCAGGGGATATGGGGAGAAGGCAGGAACGGGCAGACTGGCTGAAAACACTGGGGACAGTCAAGGTGAAGGTGGATCATTTGCCCCCCGGTCTGTTTCTGTGATCACAATATTTAGGAATCTGCCCCCCCCCCCCCCCCCGACATCAGTTTGAAGAAGGGTCTCGACACAAAACGTCGCCTATTCCGTCTCTCCATAGACGCTGCCTCACCCGCTGAGTTCCTCCAGCATTTCTGTCTACCTAGGAATCTAGTTCAGTCAGTTTTCCTGTTCAGTGACGATGTCAAGGATATTACATTGAGGCGTTTTGGGAAATGGCACAGCAGAAACGAGGCTTGGATTTGACTGGATGGCACGAAAACAAAAGTTTTTCACTGTGTCCTGGTGCGCACGACAAAGACACCCCAATGCCAACTGCAAGTAGATGAAACATTCCCCAATACAGCTCTCCAATAAGGGATAGGCCATTTAGAACGGAGATGAGGAAACACTTTTTCACACACAGATTTGTGAGTCTGTGGAATTCTCTGCCTCAGAGGGCGGTGGAGGCCGGTTCTCTGGATACTTTCAAGAGAGAGCTAGATAGGACTCTTAAAGATAGCGGAGTCAGGGGATATGGGGAGAAGGCAGGAACGGGGTACTGATTGTGGATGATCAGCCATGATCACATTGAATGGCGGTGCTGGCTCAAAGGGCTGAATGGCCTACTCCTGCACCTATTGTCTATTGGGACATGTTGGCCAGTGTGGGCAAGTGGGGCCGAAGGGCCTGTTTCCGCACTATATCACTCCATGACTCTTGTGTGTCTCCCGAAACAGACCAATTAAATTCTTACTGAAGATGGACACAGAGCGCTGGAGTAACTCAGCGGGTCAGGCAGCGTCTGTGGACAAGGGGAATAGGTGACGTTTCGGGTGGGAACCTTTCTTCAGACTCTGACCTCCTTCACCCTCATGGGTTTCCTCCGGGCGCTCCGGTTTCCTCCCACATCCCAAAGATTAACTGGCCCGGTGTGTAGGGAGTAGTTGAGAAGATGGGATAAGACAAAAGCTGCGTCAACAGCTGGTTGGCGTGGACTCGGTGGGCCTGCATCTCAAAACTAAACTCTGTGAGAGAATACTAAATGCTTTATCTCTAAGCTAAACTCTCTCTCCCTACCTCACCTCACTCCTCGTCTCTGGCATTTCACAGAAAGCCAACAGCTAGAGAAACAAATGTCTGTATAAACTCTAAAACACAAAGCCCAACAGGGGGAGAATCGTTTCACTCCAGAAGATAACTTTGCGGGAGATCGGGGATTTGCTTGCTTATGAGATAAATGGTGTACGCCTCATTTCAGACTTTGTCAATTCCCTTCACAGCCTCACTGTGCAAGCATAATCACGGAGACCTGAAATATTTAGTCATAGAGTCACAGAGTGATACAGCGTGGAAACAGGCCCTTCAATAGACAATAGACAATAGACAATAGGTGCAGGAGTAGGCCATTCGTCCCTTCGAGCCAGCACCGCCATTCAATGTGATCATGGCTGATCATCCCCAATCAGTACCCCGTTCTTGCCTTCGCCCCATATCCCCTGACTCTGCTATTTTTAAGAGCCCCATCTAGCTCTCTCCTGAAAGTATCCAGGGAACCGGCCTCCATTGCCCTCTGAAGCAGTGAATTCCACAGACTCACCACTCCCTGTGTTTCCGCGCTGTATCTCTAACTAAACTAAACTTTCGCACTAACAACCCAGCTTACAGCCCAGTGGTATGAATATTGATTACTCTAGCTTCAAGTAACCCCGGCATCCCCTCTCTCTCTGTCCCTCCCCCACTCTAAGTCTCCGACCGGTTCCACCGTCCTCCTGATTAATTTTTCCGTTTGTGCACCTGGCTGTCACCTTCCCCTCAGCCAACAACGAACCGCTCTACATTTCTTTGATCATCGACTGCTTGGAGCTGTCATTTTCACACCTTAGCAAGCAGAATAATCCATAATGTGATAAAAGCATAACGGCCGCCAATATTGGATGACACTTTGGCATGGAGATGCATCTTCAAAACTATTCTCTGGTGGTGACTTTGATCATTCACGTTGGCTCAGGGCGGTGACGGATTCATTCTCGTGCCCACGGTGAGAGTTCGGAGACTGGTCCGGGCTGCTTATTTTGCTTGACCTGTCTCCGGCGACTGAGTTGTGATGTGTTGTCATGTCATGAATATAAAATGGAATGCTGCCACAAGATATTACTGCGGACCTGTCTCCCCGAACTGTCTGACATAAACACAGGTCGCGTCTGCAATGGAACGGGTGATGAGTGGTGATTCACAACAACTCCCTCTGCAAAGGGCAGAGTTCTGTGCTGACTGGAGACTCATGCCCAAAATATAGAGACATTCAGCTTGCAAACAGGCCCTTCAGCCCAACGCATCCATACTTAGAAACATAGAAAATAGGCTCAGGACTAGGCCATTCGTCCCTTCCAGCCAGCACCGCCGTTCAATATGATCATGGCTGATCATCTAAAATAGTAAGATTAAACAAGAACTTACCAGTTTGAAGTTTGATCTTTATTTTATGAGGAGTCGAGTTGAGGGACTACGTGAAGAACCCCGTACAGCCGTTCGTGCGTCAATCTTCAAAGCAACGGTGTGAAATCACAGCAAATAATAACTGAAGTATAATATAAGATAAAGACTAGAACTACCAGATGAAATCTATGAGGGCTGGGAGCGGAGGGCACGTAGTCCCTCAACTCGACTCCTCATAAAATAAAGATCAAACTTCAAACTGGTAAGTTCTTGTTTAATCTTACTATTTTACTTCGGAGTCACGTGAGTGACTACGTGAAGACTTCAAAGCTCTGTGATTTCATGCCGTGTGAAACGAGTATACACAACCACAGCTGCTTCATTGACAAATGAAGGGAAAACATTCATAATGCATACAGTCATAACATAGATGTAAAACATGCTGATGCTGTTTAAATGAAACAATAATATTTCCATCTCTCACCCAGATGGAACATATAACCAGAACATAAATAGAGTTAACAATACTCCTGGTGCACCAATGGGTCATTACAGATGTTTGGAGATTCATTCGATGGACCATACTCCAGCCGCAACAATGCGACCCAGCGGAACATAAATACCCTTGCTGCTGATGTTGTAGCAGCCCTGGTGGAATGAGATCTGGAAACAGAATCCATTAGTACATAACATAACTCCGTTTTCCTCATCTGGAATGCCATGAACAATACGTTCTCCCAAATTCTTTGTGACTAACAACATTGCTAGTCCAGAACTCCAAGGTTCTTGATGACCTTGACATATGGTTGTATACATGTGTGCTTACCTTATCAAAGGTCCCCTGGTATGCCTGTGACTATTTTGAGACCTGACCCCCTTCTGGTCTGCTCAAGTCTTTATAACATATTATATATTATAATTTACAGACATTATCATCCTGTACCATCACAATTATTTAGCGACTGAACCTGCTGCACTAAACCAGAGCCAGAAGGATAACTACCTAATCCAGCCAAATTTAAGGATATAGTTGCTGCCTCCTGGTGAAATAGTGTTCACAAATATCAACATCGCATATGGCATTATACTGGTCCTGGGACCCATGTTGAAGATATCCTACCCCTTGATAACCGGTGTGGACCCGACAGAGTGAGTTTCGTTTGCTACAGCCAATTCAATGAGGAAGCTCATCGAGCCAATTAATGGCCGTATAACTCCATAAGTAACAGACAATCATTAAGCATGAACTTGAAACATTAGCAATCAATACCATTTTCCATGGAACATAAGCATAACAAACTCTTTCATCTCCTGGAAAAGAAATTCAGCCGTTTGGTGCTATGCAAACACTTTGAACACATAGAAGGATAGATGTAACAACCCAAACCTTAGGCAGTTTGTTAGACCTGCAGAACATAACTTTGAGTTTATCATGCAACATCTGATTTCCGAAACCTCAGGCTGAACAAGCAAATTCAAGTTTAAAATAACCAAAAAGGTTATATAATTATTTGCAACAAATCGGGAATCAATTTGCATAATCACACAATAGGAACTTAAAGCCTCTTAATGACTTTATTTGAAACCTTGATTGATGAGACAAAATGGAGGTAGCCATAAAAGACCCTCCTGCTCCTTTTGGCGAGAATGTATCTTTCACCACTGCTATGCCAAATATTTTGCAACCAGTGAAATAAACATGAAACCAACATACATATGTATACACATATACATATATTCATATTAGGTGTTCCATTGAACCAGAATTTCATAATACAGTGCAATTCAACACCAACTCTGTGTTGCCATTACCCACACTTGATGATTCTCCTGTGGCAACAAAACTATGTAACCATTCCAGTGATTCTTTAACCGATTACACCCTCGTGACTAACATATGCCATCATCACAATGCATCAACCTGAACATGAGCATGACAATATGCTTATTTGTCCAATCACTCTATAGCCCATACAATGCCCGTAGAGTCTATAAATAGTTGATACTAATAACAGAACTTTTTGGGCAAGTCATGCAAATCTGTTCCATCTCCAAACTCGAGATGATCTTTCAGCTACTTGGTAACTACCTTAAATAGCAACTGTGGCCCGATTTCCGAGCCAGTCTAGCAAGACAATCTTGGTCCTTATACTGAACCTGTCCACTCTAATCTGCTTGAAAACCAATATTGTACATTTTACATTTACCGTTCAAAGTAGCTGATAATGTCTCAATCATTTGTACTGTATAACTAAGTATACACCTACCAAACTGCAAGTGGTCCCTTAATTATAGAGTAGCACAAGTCCAGTGCATGGAACCTCTGGCCAGGTTTCATGCTGCCAGCAACTTCAGTGAGCCGCTACTGCCAAAAAAGACATGGGATGCATTGTTGCCAAAGCTATGAAACCTTGCTTGTTCCAATAGCTTGTGCTTCGCCCTCCAGGTTACTCCTATGGAAAAGTCTTTACCTGAATAGAAGATTCGGCAGCCAACTGTAATATCCCCTGAAAGCGGTGTTCACTGCATATTGTGTTTGGGATGGTAACTTTCTTGCCAGGCCTAGACCTCTGGCACATGCCCCGATCTCTTGGGCATGCTCTATGGCTATACCCTCAGACTCGGCGTTAAACTATACCAATCCCACATGCTCACCTCTTACATGAGGGAGCCATAAAGCAGGCCTGCTACAAAGCCCTGCTGACACCATTTCCCATTTAGGCCATTAGCACCAATTTGCAATAGAATAAAAGGTTTACCTAACAACTACTAGAGCAGTAATGAACACTGTTTGTCCATCATCGTGACATTATTAATTTCAGCTGGCGTTAACAATGACCTAGATGGCACTTACTAATTAACCATTTAACAAAATAACTGTTGCAGGTACTTACACACCTGAATTGCATCTATGCACTTAACAATTAATCCAACGACTATAACTGTTTTATACCAACAACTGTTACCAAAGTCTTATTGACTGCAATCTGTTGCCCAGGCCGGCATCATGGCCAATTGAATACCTAAAAGTAAATCCCAACATCCTACAAATCTATTTGATAGGACTTAATCTAACTGGATAGAGGAGCCCAATTTCTCAAATATAGTTTGAGACTAGACAGCGGATTTTAGCACAAGCGCTTTTAAAACTGTGTATAGTTTACTTTGAATACTTTTGTCATCATTCTGTTATATTGCCTTAACCTAACAATGCCTCCTCATCCCCCATGATCACTGTGAAAGGGAATACCCTACTAAACTGCTATTCCCATAAAGCAGCCCTAACAAGGTACCCCTGGTGCCCATGAAGCAGCCCCGAACAAAGTAGCTGCTGGCCCGGACTTTCCCATAGCCCAGTATTTGCCATAGATTTGGCATTCTCATCAAGCAGCCCTGAGCAAAGGTGCTGCTGGCATAACCTCTCCAATAGGCTAGCCTACCATAACTTGGCATTCCCTTAGAGCAGTCCTGAGCAAAGGTACTGCTGGCACCGCCTCTGCAATAGGCTAGCCTGCCATAGTTTGGTATCCCCATAAGCAGCCCTGATCAAAGGTGCTGCTGGCACAGCCTCTCCAATAGGCTTGCCTGCCATAGCTTGGCATCCCCATGAGCAGTCCTGAGCAAAGGCACTGCTGGCACAGCCTCTCCATCAGGCTAGCCTACCATAGCTTGGCATCCCCATTAGCAGTCCTAAACAAAGATACTGCTGACACAGCCTTTCCCATAGGCTGGCACTGCCATAACTTGACATTCCCATGAAGCAGCCCTTCCCAAAAGTGCTGCTCTCTAAATTAATTCCCAGAGGTGAAATCTCCCAACTTTCCCAATTGTACTGACTATTTTGTCAGTTGTCCCCATATCCTGGGGATTATTGTAGTTTGGGAACCCCATAGGTGAATTTCCCCTCACCAGGAATCCATATAAATATAATATATATATATATATAAATATATACCCACGGTACCCTCCTGGCACGCAGGCTAATGATTTATGTGAATTAACCCCATTACCTGGGGACTACTGTGGTCTGGGAACCACACATATACCTGGGTTTCCCCTGCACCGGGAACCCAGCCTAACCATTTAAATTAATTTTAACCCCATGTCCTGGGGACTACTGCGGTCTAAAACCGCACTATTCTCGGGTTTCCCCTACCCGGGAACCCAACCTGTGGAGTCACTGACCGCGTTATCAGTGACTCCGATCGCGAACCCGACTTTCCCAGCTCTCCGCTTCCGCGGTCGGACCAGGGTTTCCCCCCCCAAAGCCCTAGGCTGGTTCCCTCGTCGGTCATCGCGAACATCCACTGCAAAAACCCCGGAGGTTCCTGCAGGAGACCTAGAACAGGTAAGAAAAAATAACACTTACCTGCAACTTTTTTAGACTTACCATGGAGGAGCTGAGCTGCTCCACAGTCGCCTGCACGAAAAACGTCTGACGTAATGACGCACGAACGGCTGTACGGGGTTCTTCACGTAGTCACTCACGTGACTCCGAAGTAAAATCAGTATCTCGTTCCTGTTTTTTCTCCATATCCCTTGATTCTGTTAGCCCTGAGAGCTAAATCTCACTCTCTCTTGGAAACATCCAGTGAATTGGCCTCCACTGCCGTCTGTGGCAGAGAATTCCACTACTGTCAATACTACTTCTTCGGGCAGCTCGTTCTTTACAGGGCGGCACGGTGGTGCAGTGGTAGAGTCGCTGCCTCACAGCGCCAGAGACTCGGGTTCGATCCTGACTACGGGTGCTGTCTGTACGGAGTTTGCACGTATCGGTTTTCTCCGGGTGCTCCGGTTACGTCCCACACTCCAAATATGTACAGGCTTGCAGGTTAATTGGCTTCTGTACATTGTAAATAGTCCCTAGCTTGTGGAGGATAATGGAACCGCTAGTGGACGCAGACTTGGGTTAAAGGCTCTCTCTTCCCCTCGTGATCTTGTACACCTCTATAGGGTCATACCTCATCCTCCTGCGCTTCAAGGAATAAAGTCCTAGCCTGCCCAACCCCTCCCTGTAGCTGAAGACCTCAAATCTTGGCAACATGCTCGTAAACCTTCCCTGCACCCTTTCCAGCTTTTGTGAAGTCGTGCATTGCTATTTCTGATCCCGGTCTCAATTATCGCACACATTCTAATCCACCGCTTAGTTACGTCACGTCATACAGGCTAAACAATTACTGCATTAATAAGGCCCATCAACCTGTATGCAACTCATTATTTGTTAAGGCTCGATACAACAGACCCACGCAGAGGACTTGCATCAAGTGACTTGGCTTAATTATAGTCTAGGGTTGCAGGAGAGGTGAGGTTTACTCAAATTGCTTCGAACCACTGCCATGCAATGCATCAGTTGGTACATTTTCTTGTGCTTAAGGAGCAAGGTGGAGGATACTCAGTAATTGGAATTGTCAGAGGAAGGTCAATGTGTTCTGTTAAAGATGACTTGAGAGCGCATTTAATCAGATGTTGTTTTAATGCTTTGAAATAAATAAATGCGGCCAATTCCGTGAAAGGTTCCCCTCTCAATCAAGCTTTAGTTCGACTTAAATAATTGCTCAGAGTCTACGGGCAGAGATTTGTCCTGAACCATTCACGACAGTCTTCATCAGTCAGAGTATTGAGGGTAGAGGTTGGGAGGTCATGTTGCAGTTGTATAAGACGTTGGCGAGACCGCATTTAGAATATTGTGTTCAGTTCAGCTTGAAAGGGTTCAGAGAAGATTTACGAGGATGTTGCCAGGACTAGAGGGTGTGAGATATAGGGGGAGGTTGAGTAGGCTGGGTCTCTATTTCGTGGAGTGCACGAAGATGAGGGGTGATCTTACAGGTGTGTACAAGATCATGAGAGGAATAGATCGGGTAGATGCACTGAGTCTCTTGCCCAGTGTAGGGGAATCGAAGACCAGAGGACATAGGTTTAAGGTGAAAGGGAAAAGATTTAATAGGAATTTGAGGGGTAACATTTTCACACAAAGGGTGGGGGGTGTATGGAACGAGCTGCCGGAGGAGGTGGTTGAGGCTGGGACTATCCCAACGTTTAAGAAACATTTAGACAGGTACATGGATAGGACAGGTTTAGAGGGATATGGACCAAGCGCAGGCAGGTGGGACTAGTGTAGATGGAACATGTTGGCCGGTGTGGGCAAGTTGGGGCTTTTTAGTTTAGTTTAGAGATACAGGGCGAAAGCAGGCACTTCGGCCCATCAAGTCTGTGCCGACCAACGATCCCAGCACACTAATGCTATCCTATACACTCAAATCACACCATGACTCTATGACAGTCATACAGTGTAGAAGTGACCAAGGGCTTCTGGAGGCCAGTATAATGCAGGTGTAAGAAGGAACCGCAGATGCTGGTTTTAACCGAAGATAGACACAAAATGCTGGAGTAACTCAGCGGGACAGGCAGCGTCTCTGGATAGAAGGAAGGGGTGACGTTTCGGGTTGAGGAAGTAAAGGAATATTCTGACCCACCGAGTCTCGTGCCGACCAGCGACCCCTGCATAATATCACTACCCTGCACACACTAGGGACAATTTTAGCAAACCAATTAACCTACAAACCTGTACGTCTTTGGAGTGCGCGAGGAAACCGAAGATCTCAGAGAAAACCCAAGCAGGTCACGGGGGGAACGTACAAACTCCGTACAGACAGCACCCGTAGTCGGGATCGAACCCGGGTCTCTGGCGCTGAGGGCGCTGTAAGGCAGCAACTCTACCGCTGCGCCACCGTGCCGCCCCATAGGTCACTAGCTCTGCATTTGCATCATGGTGGGCCGAAGGACTTGTTCCTGCGCTATGACATTCTGGATTCACTGCTGGAGTACTCGCTAGAACTTAGAAGATTGAGGGGGGATCTTATAGAAACGTACAAAATTCTTAAGGGGTGGGACAGGCTAGATGCAGGAAGATTGTTCCCGATGTTGGGGAAGTTCAGGACAAGGGGTCACAGTTTAAGGATAAGGATAAGTCTTTTAGGACCGAGATGAGAAAAACATTTTTCACACAATCTCTGGAATTCTCTGCCACAGAAAGTAGTTGAGGCCAGTTCATTGGCTATATTTAAGAAGGAGTTAGATGTGGCCCTTGTGGCTAAAGAGAGCAGGGGGTATGGAGAGAAGGCAGGTATAGAATACTGAGTTGGATGATCAGGCATGATCATATTGAATGGCGGTGCAGGCTCGATGGGCCGAATGGCCTACTATTGCACCTATTTTCTATGTTTCTATGATTCTATGGAGTAACAGGCTAATGTTGTAGTTCTCGTATCACAGGGAAAAGATCTGGGGCCCTCAGCCTCCTGACCGCACCCCGCCATAACTATTGCTACGTGTACCTGCTGATTGTTCAGCCATTGTTGGGAATGAAGGAGAGAGAGTGAAACTGGTTCGCAACAAATTGAAGAATGAATTGAAAGTGGTGATTTTTTTTTCTAAGGCAACAGAAAATTGAAATTCTTTTCCATCATGTCACAAACATTCTCCTCGCTGTCAATCATCTTACAACCCAGCACTGTGAAGATTGATTGCTCTCATTTCCAGTAACCCCTGCATCCCCTCTCTCCCCCTCTCTCCCCCCATCTCTCCCCCACCCTAGTCATCCCACTAGTTCCACTATTCGCACCCTTCATTAGTTCAGTTCAGTTTATTGTCACGTGTACCGAGGTACAGTGGAAAGTTTCTTGTTGCGTGCTAACCAGTCAGCGGAAAGACAATACATGATTACAATCAAGACATTCACAGTGTACAGATACACGATAAGGGAATGAAGTTTGGTGCAAGGTAAAGCCAGCAAAGTCCGATCAAAGAGAGTCCAACGGATATCAAAGGAGTCGATAGTAGTTCAGGACCGCTCTCTGGTTGTGGTAGGATGGTCCAGTTGCCTGATAACAGCTGGGAAGAATCTGGAGGCGTGCGTTTTCACACTTCTATAACCTTTTGCCCAATGGGAGAGGGGAGAAGAGGGAGTGGCCAGGGTGCGACCCGTCCTTGATGATGCTGCTGGCCTTGCCGAGGCAGCGTGAGGTGTGGATGGAGTCAATAGAACGGCGGTTGGTTTGTGTGATGGTCTGAGCTGCTCCCAAACCAATCACATCTTATCACCCCTTCCCCCAGCCAACAATGGGCCATTGTGGGCTCCACCCTTCCTTGGTCATCTGTTGACGACCCTGTTTTTTCTGGCCTTTTCTTAACTCCAGTTCCCTCCCCTCTATTTTCAGTCTGAAGAAAGGTCCCGGTCCGAAACTTCGCACATTACATTTTTTCTCCAGGGATGTTTCTTGACCCGTTGAGTAACTCCAGGACTTAATGCCTTTCTTGCAAACTCATTGTTCCTTCGTCATCATTGGATCTGAGTCCTGAATCACTATCCAGCAGTACTTTCACCAGAAAGATTGCCGTAGTTCAATTTGGTAACAGGCCGCCACGAAGAGGAAAGGTCCCGACTTGGAACGTCACCCATTCCTTCTCTCCAGAGATGCTGCCTGTCTGCCTGAGTTACTCCGGCATTTTGTGTCTATCTTCACCACAAAGGACAATCGGGGATGGGGAATGAATGCCAGGAGTGCCAGCAATTCCCAAATCCCCAAAAAAATGATGATGAAGGGTCTCGACCAGAAATGTCATCTGGTCCTTATCTCCGGAGATGCTGCCTGACTCGCTTAGTTACTCCAGCACTTTGTTTCTATCTTCAGGCATAGGCTTAAGGTGACGGGGGAAAGATTTTTATCGGAATTTGCTCCCAGCGCGGAGGATTCTGACTCAAACTGGGGTAAAAGCTGCAAGAAAACTAACGATACAGGGAAGATTTACGACAAAGTTTCCAGGACTCTGAGCTGTAGGGAGACGTTGAGTTGGCTGGGTCTCTATTCCTTGGAGCGCAGGAGGATGAGGGTTGCAATTATAGAGGTGTATAAAACCATGAGAGGAATGACTGAGGTGAGACAAAACGTTTTCACCCAGAGAGTTGTGAATTTGCGGAATTCCCTGCCACAGATGGTAGTGGAGGCCAAATCACTGGAAGGATTTAAGAGGGAGTTCGATAGAGCTCTTGCAGCTAGTGGAATCAAGGGATATGGGGAGAAGGCAGGCACGGGTTATTGATTGGGGACGATCAGCCATGATCACAATGAATGGCGGTGCTGGCTCGAAGGGCCGAATGGCCTCCTCCTGCACCCATTTTCTATGTTTCTATAATAGATCATGTAAACTCACAGAGTCTCTTGCCCAGAGTAGGGAATCAAGGACCAGAGGACATAGGTTTAAGGTGAAGGGGAAAAGATTTGATAGGAACCTGAGGGGTAACTTTTTCAGAGGGTGGTGGGTGTATGGAACGAGCTGCCGGAGGAGCTAGTTGAGGCAGGGACCATTGCAACGTTTAACATAGAACATAGAACATAGAAATTAGGTGCAGGAGTAGGCCATTCGGCCCTTCGAGCCTGCACCGCCATTCAATATGATCATGGCTGATCATCCAACTCAGTATCCCGTACCTGCCTTCTCTCCATACCCTCTGATCCCCTTAGACACAAGGGCCACATCTAACTCCCTCTTAAATATAGCCAATGAACTGGCCTCAACTACCCTCTGTGGCAGAGAGTTCCAGAGACCCACCACTCTCTGTGTGAAAAAAGTCCTTCTCATCTCGGTCCTAAAGGATTTCCCCCTTATCCTTAAGCTGCGACCCCTTGTCCTGGACCTCCCCGACATCGGGAACAATCTTCCTGCATCTAGCCTGTCCAACCCCTTAAGAATTTTGTAAGTTTCTATACGATCCCCTCTCAATCTCCTACATTCTAGAGAGTTAAGAAACAGTTAGACGGATACATGGATAGGACGGGTTTAGAAGGATACGGGCCAAACGCAGGCAGGTGGAACTATTGTAGCTGGGAACATGTTGGTCGGTGTGAGCGAGCTCTGAAGGGCCTGTTTCCACGCTGTGTGACTCGAGGACTCTGTGACTCTAAACCAGCATCTGCAGTTCCTTCCCAACCCCAGGAAGAAAATATTGTGCGATTAATCTACAGAATAAATGGAGCATGAGAGTTTGCGAGAGAGGAAAAATAAATGAATATTAATCATAATGAATCACAACAATAATGGAATGATTCAGAAGGAACTGCAGATGCTGGAAAACCGAAGGTAGATAAAAATGCTGGAGAAACTCAGCGGGTGAGGCAGCATCTATGGAGCGAAGGAAATGGGCGACCTTTCTGAAGAAGGGTCTCGACCTGAAATGTCACCTATTCCTTTAGGTGTCCTTTAGGTTCCAAAGGAATAGGTGACGTTTCGGGTCGAGACCCAAAGGGTCTCGACCCGAAACGTCGCCTATTTCCTTTGCTCGTTAGACGCTGCCTCACCCGCTGAGTTTCTCCAGCATTTTTAATCTAACAGCAATAATGGAAGATGAGATACGGATGTTGTTTACGTGCAGCTATTGCGGGAATGTCTGGCGCATGACTGGGCGGATGCAGCGTTCCACTTAACACTGCTCTTGCACGCGGAAACCAGGCGAGTCCAAAGCCACCGCAGAAGAATCAAAGAATCAAAATGACAGCCATCTCCTGGGGCTGTTTGTCAGATTTTATGTTTCATGTAGATACTTGCATTGCCATTAATATCGACAAGCAGAGATTCCCGAGGTGAAAAGGAAACAAAATCCATCGTGGCTTGTTTGTTGTGATCTTGCAGCAATCGTTTTCAACTTAGAACACAGAACAGTACAGGCACGGTGGCGCAGCGGTAGAGTCGCTGCCTCACAGCGCCAGAGACCCGGGCTCGATCCTGCCTACGGGCGCTGTCTGTACGGAGTTTGCACGTTCTCCCCGTGACCTTCGTGGGTTTTCTCCAGGAGCTCCTGTTTCCTCCCCACACCCCAAAGACGTACAGGTTTGTAGGTTAATTGGCTCGGTATAAATGTAAATTGTCCCCAGTGTGTGTAGGATAGCGTTAGTGTGCGGGGATCGCTGGTCGGCGCGGACTCGGTTTTCACACAGAGAGTGGTGGGTCTCTGGAACTCTCTGCCACAGAGGGTAGTTGAGGCCAGTTCATTGGCTATATTTAAGAGGGCGTTAGATGTGGCCCTTGTGGCTAAGGGGATCAGAGGGTATGGAGAGAAGGCAGGTACGGGATACTGAGTTGGATGATCAGCCATAATCATATTGAGTGGCGGTGCAGGCTCGAAGGGCCGAATGGCCTACTCCTGCACCTAATTTCTATGTTTCCATGTTTCTATGAAGGAACTGCAGATGCTGGTTTAAACTGAAGATAGACACAACAAGCTGGAGTGACTTAGCGGGACAGGCAGCATCTCTGGAGAGAAGGGATGGGTGGCGTATCGGGTCGTGACCCTTCTTCAGGCCTTCAGAATTCAACTAAATATGTATTATCACACGATGAATGCTAAGTAAAATAACATGTGGATGCCAAATTGAGGTGCAATCATTGCGCAGAGTTTGGTCAGGGGGCCGACTAGCAATTATTACGCACATGATGATTATCGCTGATTTTCAGCAAGAACATCAAATTGCATTTCTTTTAATTTCCGCCAACTTTTCAATTATGAATTTTATGCACAAACATTCCAACCACTTGAGTTTACGTTCCAGATTTTTAGATATTCCATCCAATTTCACAGCATTCGCAGCTGGGCTGTTATCAAGGGTGTTTTCACCAAAGACATTTTAAGGTTGTCGAATGCAGGCAAGTTATTAAATCCCAAGTATACGGCGAAGACTTCTAGCTGCGTTTAACACTTTGCAGTGCATGTTGGTCGCCTGCTCCAATACAGTTGCTGCATGGGTCAATGGCGTAACATGCATATAAATTATCCAATTGACACCGAGCAGTTGTGCCGATATGCATCATGGCAGCAATCCAAAATATGCTGTGAAATCATCTTGAGCTGAAATAGCTTGCCCGTGTTTCTGTCACAGCTAGTTTAGTTTAGTTTAATTTAGATTAGTTTAGTTTAGTTTAGTTTAGAGATACAGCATGGAAACAGGCCCTTCAGCCCATCGAGTCCGCACCGACCAGCGATCTTAACGCAGAACAGGCAGAAGCTCTGTGAATCCGTGGAGAATGCTTCCAATTATCTGATGAAGGGTCTCGACCTGAGACGTCACCCATTCCTTCTCTCCAGAGATGCTGCCTGTCCCGCTGAGTTACTCCAGCGTGTTGTGCCTATCTCCAATTATCCTTTAGCTCTACACTTCATGGCCATAACCATGAAGGAAGCTCCAAGATCCCTTTTAAGTGTGTAGGAAATAACTGCAGATAATGGTTTAGACATAGACATAGACATAGAAAATAGGTGCACGAGGAGGCCATTCGGCCCTTCGAGCCAGCACCGGCATTCATTGCGATCATGGCTGATCGTCCCCAATCAATAACCTGCCTTCTGCCCATATCCCTTGATTCCACTAGCCCCTAGAGCTCTATCTAACTCTCTCTTAAATCCATCCAGTGATTTGGCCTCCACTGCCCTCTGTGGCAGGGAATTCCACAAATTCACAACTCTGGGTGAAAAAGTGTTTTAAATGGCCTCCCCTTTGTTCGAAGATTGTGGCCCCTGGTTCTGGACTCGCCCAACAATGGGAACATTTTTCCTGCATCTAGCTTGTCCAGTCCTTTTATAATTTTATATGTTTCTATAAGATGCCCCCCTCATCCTTCTAAACTCCAGTGAATACAAAGCCTAGTCCTTTCAATCTTTCCTCATATGACAGCCCCGCCATCCCAGGGATCAATCTCGTGAACCTACGCTGCACTGCCTCGATCACACGGATGTCCTTGTGATTGAGGCAGTAACTGAGTGAGTAGGAAGTACTCTGCAGATAACGGTTTACGTAGGAAGGAACCGCAGATGCTGGTCTGAAGAAGTCTCAAGCCGAAACCTCACCCAATCTGTCTCTCCAGAGATGCTGCCTCACCCGCTGAGTTACTCCAGCATTTTGTGTCTATCCCATTTCACCGAGCTCCCTTTAATGCCAGTTAATAAAGGCGTTGTGAATTGAGTGAAAAATAGATGACGTCACCAGTGTATATTCACCCCCCCCACCCTTTAATAAGTTAATGCATAAAGGGCTGCAGAACAAAACATTAATTGTACCACTCAACTGTAGACACATTATAAAAGTATTTCCAATTTCATAGAAATCATTTTTAATAGTTTTTCTCATTAAGTCATCCCTCTCACTCCCCACCCACAACAGACTCATAAACAGCTGCTTTGAGGACATTTGCATTAGCGCACTGGAGATGTTATTATCTAAAAAAAGCTTAATACTCGCGAGCAATTTAAGTGCAGACACATGGAACTGCAGATGCTGGGATCTTGAGCCAAAATGACACAAATGCTGGAATAACTCAGCGGGTCAGCCATCCATTGAGGATTAGGTTCTTGCCCAGAGTAGGGGAATCGAGAAGCAGACTGCCTAGGTTTAAGGTGAAGGGGGAATCTGAGGGGGACAACTTTTTGGCGCAAAGGGTGGTGGGTGTATGGAATGAGCAGGCAGAGGAGGTAGTTGAGGTTGGGACTATCCCAACGTTTAAGAAACAGTTCGACAGATAGATGCATAGGACAGGTTTAGAGGGATATGGACCAACAACAGGCAAGTGGGACTAGAGTAGATGGGACATATTGGTCAGTGTGGGCAAGTTGGGCTGAAGGGCCTGTTTCCATGCTGTAAGACGATGACTCTATGACTATCTCTGGAGAACATGGATAGGTGACGTTTTGGGCAGACTGATTCTAGTATTGGGATGGATTGAATGCCCCTCATCTGTATCCACCGATCACTGGTAGAAACAAGGAACTGCAGATGATGGCTTACACAGAAAAATGGCACGAGGGTCTGGAGAAACCCAGCAGGTCAGGCACATGCTCAGAGGGCGGTGGGTGCCTGGAACGCGCTGGCTGCCAGGGGTGGTGGTGGAGGCAGTTACGATAGTGGTGTTTAAGAGGCGTTTAGACAGGCACATGGATATGCAGGGAATGGAGGGATACGGATCATGAGCAGGCAGAGGGGATTAGTTTAATCTGCCATCATGTTCGGTCTGGACTTTGTTAACAGGCAAGTGAACTATCCTACAGCAACTGCAGAGCAATTGTCTACTGTATATCGTGTTGTTACTTGCGAGCAAAGCACCGAGGTAAATTCCTTGTAATTGCGTACATACTTGGTGAATAAAAAAATTTAAACAAATATTTTATACAATTCAATTCAAAAATTCAATTCAAACCACCATCTACCCCATTAGTGACCCTCAGACTATCCTGTGTTCAAGAAGGAACTGCAGATGCTGGAAAAATCAAAGGTAGACAAAAAGCTGGAGAAACTCAGCGGGCGAGGCAGCATCTATGGAGCGAAGGAATGGGCGACGTTTTGGGTCGAGACCTTTCTTCAGACTGAAGACTTCTGAAGCAGGGTCTCGACCCGAAACGTCACCCATTCCTTCGCGCCATAGATGCTGCCTGTCCCGCTGAGTTTCTCCAGCTTTTTGTCTACCTCAGACTATCCTTGATCAGACTTTGCTGGCTTTACCTTGCACTAAATGTTATTCACTTATCATGTATCTGTACACTGTAAACGGCTCGATTGTAATCACGTATTGTCTTTCCGCTGACTGGTTAGCACGCAACAGAAGCTTTTCACTGTACCCCGGTACACGTGACAATAAACTAAACTGAACTAGTTTCGGGTCGAGACCCTCCTTCAGACTGATCAGCCTGAAGAAGGGTCTCCACCCGAAACGTCACCCATTCCTTCTCTCCAGAGATGCTGCCTGTCCCGCTGAGTTACTCCAGCATTTTGCGTCTATCTTTGGTTTAAACCAGCACCTGCAGTTCTTTCCTACACATAGATTAACTTGGCATCATGTTCGCTTTGGTCATTGTGGGCCGAAGGGCCTGTTCCATTAGTAGTACTGTTTGATTTGTCATTTTAGTTGCTGAGATATGGGATAGACTGGAAGGTGATATCAGTGGCCTTGGTGCGACGGTGAGAAAATCTATTCACACAATCTTCTTTTATCAACCTGAGTTTAGCTTTGTTTTAGAGATACACGTGGAAACAGGCCCTTCAGCCCTCTGATCCCCCGTACACCAGTTCTATCCTACATTTCTGTTTGTTCTGTACCCTTCAATATCTCTAGACTCCCTCTCCCCTGACTCTCAGTCTGAAGAAGGGTCTCAATAGACAATAGACAATAGGTGCAGGAGTAGGCCATTCGGCCCTTCGAGCCAGCACCGCCATTCAATGTGATCATGGCTGATCATCCCCAATCAGTACCCCGTTCCTGCCTTCTCCCCATATCCCCTGCCTCCGCTATCTTTTGACCCAAAATGTCACCTATTCCTTCTCTCAAGTGATGCTGCCTGACCCGCTGAGTTACTCCAGCATTTTGTGTCGATCTTCAGTGTAAACCAGCATCTGCAGTTCCTTCTGACACACATTTCTTCAAATTCTTGTCTTTCCCATCTTTTGGCTCAATTCTGTGGATGTGGGGAGGATGTTTCCTCTCGTAGGAGAGTCTAGGACTAGAGGTCACAGCCTCAGAATGAAAGGACATACTTTTAGGAAGGAAATGAGGAGGAATTTATTTAGTCAGAGGGTGGTGAATCTGTTGGATTCATTGTCACAGACGGCTGTGGAGGCCAAGTCAGTGGATATATTTAAGGCAGAGATAGATAGATTCTTGATTGGTACCAGAGGTTATGGGGAGAAGGCAGGAGAATGGGGTTAGGAGGGGGAGATAGATCAGCCACGATTGAATGGTGAAGTAGACTTGATGGGCCGAATGGCCTAATTCTGCTCCTATCACTTATGAACTTATTAATCCTCTTTGATAACAAAGCAAATGGTGAGATCCCACGATAAACAAGGGGTGTGTTTGAGAATGAAAACAACAGCAATTTATTCACTAATGTTATATTTCCTATTTCTTTCCCAGAAGAATCTTTCCTTGTTCTTTCTTTTGGAACTGATTTCAAAATGGCCCCAGGATAAACGTGCACATTGCAAGCAATCTGAAATATAGCTGCTTTTAAATTTTTGAACATATTGCACTCAAGGGAAGTCAGTCTGCTTTTAAAGATATTAAACCCGTTGCTGTTACGATTAGGTTCACTAATGTGTCAGTCATGGGTGGCCCAGTGATTATGTGGCTGGCAGGGCCGAACAGCAACCTAACGCTGGTCAGGCAGGAGTTCTTTAGAGGTACAGCACCAATACAGGCCCTTCGGCCCACCGAGTCCACACCGACCAGCGATCCCTGCACACTAAAGGGCCTGTCCTACCAGCATCCGACTCCATGCTATGAGCGCGATCAAACTAGAAGCGGAGGCCGCGCGGAGGTTGGGTGATCCCCTGTACAGGGCCATTCCCACCAGCATGCGCCTACATGCGGCAAGCGCGACCAAACCGGCAGCGAGGGCCGCGCGGAGGCCGGGTGAGTGGCGCAACGCGGCGAAAGGTGAGGCGAACTTGGAGCGAAGTCTTAAGGTAAGTTCGCCAGGACAGAGGGGCACAGAGAGAGGGTCACGGAGGCACCTACAGAGAGGGTCACGGAGGCACGACGTCGAGGCGGTGTGTAATGCGTCTAGGCGACTGTGAGCCGACAAGCCGTTGCCGCGTGGAATTTTTGAACACGGTCAGTTTTTCGGAACTCCGCGCGATGTCGGGACGAACTCCGCACAATTCCGCACGGCTCCAGCGATCGAAGTGGGACCGGACCCACGATGCCGGACGGCTCAAGCGACCACGTTAGGTCGCGCTCATCGCATAGAGTTGCATGCTGGTGGGACAGGCCCTTTACACTATCCTACACACACCGGGGACAATTTACACACACACCAATCCAATTAACCTCCAAACCTGTACGTCTTTGGAGTGTTGGAGGAAGCCGCTGGTCTCGGAGAAAACCCCAGTCGGTCACGGATAGAACCTACAAACTCCATGCAGACAGCGTTCGGAGTCGAGATCGAACCTGGGTCTCCGGCGCTGCATGTGTTGTAAGGCAGCAACTCTACCGCTGCGCCACCGTACCGCCCTAGGAGAACGACTCGGCCCAAGTCCACTCTGCCATTCAATCATGGCTTTCCTTCTCAACCCCATTCTACTGTCTTCTCCCCATAACCCCCTGACACCCGTACTAATCAAGTATCTATCTATCTATCTATCTATCTATCTATCTATCTATCTATCTATCTATCTATCTATCTATCTATCTATCTATCTATCTATCTATCTATCTATCTATCTATCTATCTATCTATCTATCTATCTATCTATCTATCTATCTATCTATCTATCTATCTATCTATCTATCTATCTATCTATCTATCTATCTATCTATCCCTCCCCTTAAACATATCCATTGACATGGCCTGCACAGCCTTCGGTGGCAAAGAATTCCACAGATTCACCACCCTCAGATTGACCACCACAGAGGTCCCCCCTCATCCTTCTAGACTCCCGCAGCCAGCGCCATCAAACGCTCGCCTGTCTCAAGGCAGCAACCGTATTGTGCCGTCATATCCATCTTGTTTGTAGAAAGATGAATGAACTTTGAAATAAGATCAGAAAATTCTTGAAACACTCAGCGGGTCGGGCAACTGAGGTAACATTTCAAGTCACTGGCCTTTCATCAGAATGAACTGTGTTTAATTTGAGTAGCGGGGATCGATGTTTTCAATGTACGGTTTGTACATTCTGGTGCTGTACCTACTTTTCATCCAGAACCTCAAAGACATTGCTGGCTATGTTCAAACTGCCTGCGTGCGACTGAAGTTTTTATTCAGCTCTGAGTTGATGTCTATATCATCTGTTGCCAGTCCTGCTTTCTTCCAGGAATAGACCCTTATCATCACTGCTCCATTAAAGAAAGGCTTCTCAGAAGCTCTCATATAGTCATACAGCATAGAAACAGGCCCTTCGGCCCAACTTGCCCATACCTGCCAACTTCGCAACTCTCTAATCCTTTTGTCTCACACCTTTTGTGTGTTCCTCTCTGGCCTTTGTCCACCTGCCAGCCTTTGTCCTGCCCCAGCTTTCTTTCACCCTACCCCTACAATCAGTCTGAAGAAGGGGCCCCGACCCAAAAAGTCACCTTTCCATGGTTTTTTCAGGGATGCTGCCCGACCCGCTGAGAAAGAAGGGTCCTGCCCCGAAACGTCACCTATCCATGTTCTCCACAGATGCTGCCTGATCCGCTGAGTTACTCCAGCACTCTGTGAAACATCACCTATCCATGTTCTCCAGGAATGCTGCCTGACCCGCTGCATTACTCCAGCACTTTGTGTCTTTTGTTGGCAAATCAGCATCTGCAGTTCCTTGCTTCTGCAATCAAAATGACATTTCTGTAAACCTTTTTTCCAGTGGAGTCGGAAGAAGGGTCTCGATCTGAAACGTCACCTGTTCATTTTCTCCACCGATGCTGCCTGACCCGCTGAGTTACTCCAGCATTTTGTGACCATCAGGAGTCAAGTGCCAACAGGCAAGTGTGTTCTATTGTCATGTGTCTCAGAGAGAACAATTAAGGGCCCGTCCTACCAGCATCCGACTCCATGCGATGAGCGCGATCAAACTAGAAGCGGGGGCCGCGCGGAGGTCGGGTGATCCCTGTACAGGGCCGTTCCCACCAGCATGCGCCTGCATGCAGCAAGCGTGACCAAACCGGCAGCGAGGGCCGCGTGGAGGTCGGGTGAGTGGCGCAACGCGGCGCAAAGTGAGGCGAACTTGGAGCGAAGTCTTAAAGGTAAGTTCGCCAGGACAGAGAGGGGCACACAGAGAGGGGCACAGAGGCACACACACAGAGGGCCACGGAGCCACACACATAGAGGGTCACGGAGGCACCTACAGAGAGGGTCACGGACGCACGACGTCGAGGCGGTGTGTAATGCGTCGAGGCGACTGCGAGCCGACAAGCCGTTGCCGCGCGGAATTTTTGAACAGGGTCAGTTTTTCGGAGCCCCGCGCGATGTCGGGACGAACTCCGCACAATTCCGCACGGCTCCGGCGATCGAAGTGGGACCGGCACCGCGACGCCGGACGGCTCAAGCGACCACGTTAGGTCGCGCTCATCGCATAGAGTTGCATGCTGATGGGACAGGGCCTTTACATTTTCACTTGCAGCAGCTCAACAGAATATGTAAACATAGTACACTGTAAAGAACACGATACATGAGAAAAAAGTACACATACACACATATGACTACGACGGAATATGTGGGCCGAAGGGCCTTTTCCTGTGCTAAGTAAAAAGAAGGTGGACACATAAAGCTGGAGTAACTCAGCGGGACAGGCAGCATCTCCGGAGAGAAGGATGGGTGATGTTTGGGGTCGAGACCGTTTTGCAGAACTGAAACGTCTCAGTCTCGTGTCAATTCCGGCCCGAAACGTCACCCATTCCATCTCTCCAGAGATGCTGCCTGTCCCGCTGAGTTACTCCAGCTTCTTGTGTCTATCTTCGGTTTAAACCAGCATCTGCAGTTCCTTCCTATATATATATATACATACATATATACATATATGTATATATATACATATATATATATACGCACACACACACACATATATATATGTATATATGTGTGTGTGTGTGTGTGTATATATATACATAATATATATACACATAAAAAACGAACAGCATTAATAGTGCAATAATAACAATAATAGTCTGTGTAGTTTGGAGCTTATTTGGAGGTTGCTGTGTTTAATAGCCTGATGGCTGTAGGGAAGATGCTGTTCCTGAGCCTGGATGTCTATCTCCAGTGATATGGATCAGATTCAATCCTCTGCGGATAAAAGTAACTAATTTATTATAATCAGAAAACCAATTTTATTTTCAATGCAAATCTTTCGCAAATCTCCTTAAATCCTTTCAGCAAGAACGTGTGATCTGCCCAGTCTCCGCAGCATCCCATCAGTTGCAGTGTGTAACTGCTGGATTATCACGATCAATGCCCCTGGAATCCTGCTGATCAGAGAGAGAGGCTGCAGCCAGACTATGGGCTGCATGTTCATTTATATCTTAGTGCCCAGGAACAAAAGTGCTGGCCACTGCCCGGTCCATCACGGCTACTGACCTCCCCACCATCGAAGGGATCGACAGGAATCACTGCCTCGAAAAGGCAGCCACACCCACCCTGAGCTGAGAGAATGGAGCGGCTGGGCTTGTACACTCTGGAGTTTAGAGGGATGAGAGGGGATCTTATTGAAACATGTAAGATTTTTAAGGGTGCGGACATGCTGGAGGCAGGAAACATGTTCCCGATGTTGGGGGAGTCCAGAACCAGGGGCCACAGTTTAAGAATAAGGGGTAAGCCATTTAGAACGGAGATGAGGAAACACTTTTTCACACAGAGAGTTCTCTGCCGGTGGAGGCAGGTTCTCTGGATACTCTCAAGAGAGAGTTAGATAGGGCTCTTAAAGATAGCAGAGTCAGGGGATATGGGAAGAAGGCAGGAACGGGGTACTGATTGTGGATGATCAGCCATGATCACATTGAATGGCGGTGTTGGCTCGAAGGGCCGAATGGCCTACTCCTGCACCTATCGTCTATTGTCTATTGTCAACATGGCCATGCTCTCACCTCACCACTGCCGTCGGGAAGAAGGTACAGGAGCCTGTAAACTGTAACATAGTGAGCCTATGTCATACAGTGTGGAATGGAAACAGGCCCTTCAGCCCAACTTGCCCACACCGACCAACATGTCCCATCTACACTCGTCCCACCTGCCTGTGTTTTGACTGCATCCCTCTAAACCTGTTCTATCCATGTACCTGTCTAAAAGTTTCCTAAACATTGCAATAGTCCCAGCCTCAACCACCTCCTCCGGCAGCTCGTTCTATGCGCCCACCACCCTCTATGTGAAAAAGTTACCCCTCAGGTTCTGCTTGAAACCATCACCTTAAACCTACAACCTCTGGTCCACGATTCACCTACTCTGGACAAGAGACTCAGTACATCTACCCGATCTATTCCTCTCATGATTTTGGACACTACTATGAGATCACTCCTCATCCTCTGGCGCTCCAAGGAATAAAGTCCTAGCCTGCCTCAGCTACCTCCTCCGGCAGCTTGTTCCATACACCCTCCATCTTTTGTGTGAGCTCAATGGGGTTAGAGGGAGAGATAGATCAGCCATGATTGAGTAGCGGAGTAGACCTGATGGGCCGAATGGCCTAATTATGTTCCTATCACTTATTAATTTATGAAACGTCACCCATTGCTTCTTCTTCTTGCATGTGGCGTGCACAGCCTAAAGTTGTCGGACAACTTGTTCTATTTGATCTTATTTGAATGTGCACGCCGGGTTGATTGCAAACCTTCTTGAATTTTTTGAAGAGGTTACTAGGGAAATTGATGAGGGTAAAGCAGTGGATGTTATCTATATGGATTTCAGTAAGGCCTTTGACAAGGTTCCCCATGGAAGGTTGGTTAAGAAGGTTCAATCTTTGGGTGTTAATGGCGGAGTAGCAAGATGGATTCAACAGTGGCTGAATGGGAGATGCCAGAGAGTAATGGTGATTGGCTGTTTGTCAGAGTGGAAGCTGGTGACCAGTGGGGTGCCTCAGGGATCGGTGTTGGGTCCACTGTTGTTTGTCATGTACATCAATGATCTAGATGATGGGGTGGAAAATTAGATAAGTAAGTATGCAGATGATACTAAGATAGGTGGTGTTGTGGATAATGAAGTAGATTTTCAAAGTCTACAGAGAGATTTGGGCCATTTGGAAGAGTGGGCTGAAAGATGGCAGATGGAGTTTAATGCTGATAAGTGTGAGGTGCTACATCTTGGCAGGACAAATCAAAATAGGACGTACATGGTAAATGGTAGGGAATTGAGGAATGCTGTGGAACAGAGGGATCTAGGAATAACTGTGCATAGTTCCCTGAAGGTGGAATCGCATGTAGATAGGGTGGTAAAGAAAGCTTTTGGTATGCTGGCCTTTATAAATCAGAGCATTGAATATAGGAGTAGGGAAGCAATGTTAAAATTGTACAAGGCATTGGTAAGACCAATTCTGGAGTATGGTGTACAATTTTGGTCGCCTAATTATAGGAAGGATGTCAACAAAATAGAGAGAGTACAGAGGAGATTTACTAGAATGTTGCCTGGGTTCCAGCAACTAAGTTACAGAGAAAGGTTGAACAAGTTAGGTCTTTATTCTTTGGAGCACAGAAGGTTAAGGGGGGACTTGATTGAGGTCTTTAAAATGATGAAAGGGATAGACAGAGTTGACGTGGATAAGCTTTTCCCATTGAGGGTAGGGAAGATTCAAACAAGAGGGCATGACATGAGAATTAAGGGACAGAAGTTTAGGGGTAACATGAGGGGGAACTTCTTTACTCAGAGAGTGGTGGCTGTGTGGAATGATCTTCCTGCAGAAGTGGTGGAGGCAGGATCGATTTTAACATTTAAAAGTAAAGTGGATAGGTATATGGACGGGAAGGGAATGGAGGGGTATGGTCTGAGTGCAGGTAGATGGGACTAGGGGAAAATGAATGGTCGGCACGGACTGGAAGGGCCGAGAGGGCCTGTTTCCGTGCTGTAATTGTTGTATGGTTATATGGTTATATTTGTCGAAGCAGGGCGGACCACATGAAGGTTGCAATTTCCCACCCCCCCCATTGCTTTTCTCCAAAGATGCTACTGGCCCCGCTGAGTTACTCCAGCATTTTGTGTCTGTCTTCGGTGTAAACCAGCATCTGCAGTTCCTCTCTGCACACTTTGTGCGAAACTTTGCTGTAACTTTCTGTGGGGTCTGGTGTCGCTTGTAGTGAGAGCTGGAAGCAACGACATGTTCAGCTGCTGGTTATTTGTCTTTCCCCTCGCCGTGTCCCCGCTCAGCTGTCAGTCCGTATTTCCTCCCCTCTGGCCCCCGACACCCCCCCACCCACCCAGCTGTCCAAAGCCAGAGTTAACAATTTGCTTTTGACTTCTGTCCTCTCGTTCCACCACCAGCTGTCTCCACCCACAGCAGCTGATGTGGTTCTTGCTTCACTTTGCAAAGTTCAAAGCATTCTTGCTCACCGCAGATCAGAGACACCAGGTGTGGCTCTCACTCTCACGACCAACAAGCCAGCTCTCCGAACCTGCCTTTAAGAAGGAACTGCAGATGCTGGAAAATCGAAGGTAGACAAAGGTGCTGGCGAAACTCAGCGGGTGCAGCAGCATCTATGGAGCAAAGGAAATAGGCAACGTTTCGGGCCGAAACCCTTAAGGGTTTCGGCCCGAAACGTTGCCTATTTCCTTAAGGGTTTCAGCCCGAAACGTTGCCTATTTCCTTAAGGGTTTCGGCCCGAAACGTTGCCTATTTCCTTCGCTCCATAGATGCTGCCGCACCCGCTAAGTTTCTTCAGCACTTTTGTCTACCTCCGAACCTGCCTAATCCTTACACCAAAGACAGGCACAAAAAGCTGGAGTAACTCAGCCCATCAGGCAGCATCTCTGCAGAGAAAGGAATATAGACGCCAAAGATGCTGCCTGACCCGCTGAGCTTATCCAGCTTCTTGGGTCTATCTTTGGCTTAAACCAACATCACCGTTCTTTCCTACGCCGAATGTTTACACTGAAATCCTTACACCAAACACAGCAGAACATAGAACAGTACAGAACAGGAACAGGCCCTTCGGCCCACAATGTCCATCACAGTCATAGAGTGATTCCGCCTGGAAAAAGGCCCTTCTGACCACAATGTGTGTCTTAGGCATAGAATCATTGCCTCGTGGAGTCATAGTGTCATAAAAAGTGGAAACAGGCTCATCGGCCCAACTTGCCCCACACCGGCGAACAATGTCCCATCTACACTAGTCCCACCTGCCTGTGTTTGGCCAATATCTCGCTAAACCTGTCATATGTGTACCTGTCGAAATGTTTCTTAAACGTTGCAATATTTCCTGCCTCAACTAACTCCTCTGGCAGCTTGTTCCATACATCCACTACCTTTTGTGGAAAAATGTACCCCTCAGATTCCGATTAAATCTTTCCTCCTTCACCTTAAACCTAAGTCCTCTGGTTCTCGATTCCCCCACTCTGGGCAAGAGACTCTGTGCATCTACCCAATCTATTTCCCTCAAGATCTTGTACATCTCTATAAGATCATCCCTCATCATCCTGTCCTCCAAGGAATAGAGTCCTAGTCTGCCCAAACCCTCCCTGTAGCTCAAGTCCTGGCAACATCTGTTTCGCTCTTCACTCTTTCCAGCTTAATGGCAATGCCCTGGAGCCCCTTTCACTTGTAAAGACCCCTCAGAGCAATCAAAGATCTTTGCCAAATCCCATGATTCTTTGTGTTTTTCGGAATACTGAACTCGCTTATAAAGGAGGACGTGGCACGGGATACTTTGTAGCGTTGTCGGCATCCTTTGTGTGGCTACACTTTGGATACCTTGGCTATGCGAAACAAAGGATTTCACTGTGACTACAGTATTCGCCAAGTCAATAAAGTATTCATCCATTCACCAATGTTGGGGGACTCCAGAACCAGGGGCCATAGTTTAAGAATAATGAGTAAGCCATTTAGAACGGAGATGAGGAAACACTTTTTCTCACAGAGAGTTGTGAGTCTGTGGAATTCTCTGCCTCAGAGGACGGTGGAGGCCGGTTCTCTGGATGCTTTCAAGAGAGAGCTAGATAGGGCTCTTAAAGATAGCGGAGTCAGGGGATATGGGGAGAAGGCAGGAACGGGGTAATGATTGGGGATGATCAGCTATTGAATGGCGGTGCTGGCTCGAAGGGCCAAATGGCCTACTCCTGCACCTATTGTCTATTTGGGAGAAAAAGTGTTTCCTAATCTCTGTTCTTAAAAGTCTTGCTTTACAGTCGGAGCCCGTTGCCAGAGGCAAGAATAATGGCAAATTATTTGAGTGCTTGCCAACAATGCTTACTCATTTTTTTTTTGTACACCATTTCTCCTCTGGCAGATCCGAACCTATTCTTGGATTAAAACAAAGCGTGATACAAAAGTCATTGACCTATATTCGCATGTTTCCCAGCACCGGGCGTGACAATGAATGATGTCCCTCATAATCTTCATCACTGCGATGAAGAGCAAGCAGAGTTCTAACCAGAGAGGTGAGCTGAAACGTCGCCCATTCCTTCTCTCCAGAGATGCTGCCTGCCCCACTGAGTTGCTCCAGCATTTTGTGTCTATCATCATTTTTCTTCCCTGTTACTATTAACAGTTGGGCAGCAAGGAATCTAATTTCTTAACGGCAAATCAGGGGAACGCCTGCACTGTGTATCCAGCTGTTTTCCCAGAGAGAAGATTCCCTGTCCCAAATGACCAAATGCAGCTGGAAATTCCAACGCAACTTGATCGAGTTCCCAAGCTCTGCGGTGGGGAAGAGGTTTCGAATGGGAAAAGGCCACTGTGTGTGTAGTGGATGGCCTGAGCACCACAAATATTAAATAAACAACGAAGAGCATTTAAAAGAAAAATCCAAATTGAAATAGGCCGGCAGGGTTGTGCAGTGATAGAGTTGCTCCCTCGTGGGCCGGTCCCACTTTAGCCGACTGCCGGCGACTGTCATAGTCCTAGCAGGTCACCGGGAAAAACCCCGACTGGACCTCCCTTCGACATAAAATTTGAAATAGAATCATTGCTGTAGTAATTTTAAAAAATGAAGTCAGCACCGGCGACAACCTACGTTAACCTGTCGACAACTACGTCCGCACCTACGTCAGGAGAAGTCAAGGTACGCTCATTGGCGTCAAACCCACTGACGCCGACTGCCACCGAAAATTTTTCAACATGTTGAAAATCCAGCGGCGACCAGAAAGACGCTACGATTCTTTGGGCGGCTGAGGAGACGACTCACGACCTTACAGGCGACCCCCCGGCGACCATGTGGTTACAGCCTAGTTGCCTGTAGTTGCCTAAAAAATCACCTAAGTGGGACAGGCCCATCACAGCGCCAGAGACACGGGTTTGATCCTGACTACGGGTGCTGTCCGTACGGAGTTTGTACGTTCTCCCCGTGACCTGCGTGGGTTTTCTCCAAGATCTTCGGTTTCCTCCAAAAACCTACAGGTTTGTAGGTAGATCGGCTTGGTGTAAAACGTAAATTGTCCCTAGTGCGTAAATCAGTCTGAAGAAGCATCCCGACCCGGAACATCACCTTTACCTTTTCTCCAGAGATGCTGCCTGACCCGCTGAGTTAAGGACCTGTCCCACCAGCATGTGATTGCATGCGTCTAGCGCGACCAAACATGGCTGCTTGAGCCGTACGGCCTCACGGCGCCGGTCCCACTTCGATCGGCGGAGGCGTATATATGGAGTTGTGCGGAGCTGGTCTCGACATCACGCGGGGCTCCAGAAATCTTGCACTGTCCGAAAATCCAGCGCGCCAATCTGTCGGCCCGCAGGCGCATTGAGGGTGTAGGCAGCGTCTCGACGGGCGTAAGCAGCGTCTTGACATCGCACGTCTAGCGTGTGGCATTGCGCGATGCCATCACCGCACGGCGTGCCGTTGCGTGATGACGTCGCCGCCCGGCACCGTGCGATGTCCAAATTCAGTCGGCCCGCCTCCTGCCCAGCTGATTGGTGAGTATGATGTCGGGACCAGCTCCGCACAACCCCATACGCCTCCGCGGTTCGAAGTGGGACCGGCCCCGTGAGGCCGTACGCCTCAAGCGACCACGGTCGTGTGTCTAGCACGCTAGACACATGCAAACGCACGCTGGTGGGACAGGCCCTTTACTCCAGCTTTTTGTGTTGAAACCAACATCTGCAGTTCCCCCACTAAACTAATCTAAACACTGCCTACTTCAATATTCTGCCTATAACTATGTATTTACAACAAGCTGCCCGAGTTCAATTCCAAGTCTTTTGCTGAGCTTTGATCTTCTTATTTGTTAGGGGGAAATTAAAATGTTGCAGCACTTCGGTCTAAAGCAATGTAATCGTAGTCTCAAGTGAAATCAATCACTTTTAAATATGAACGTGTCACTTGCTGCTTCAGTTACTACTGCGCGGAAACAAAAATCAAAGAAACCACATCAAATGATCAGCTTTTTAAAAGCAGGTTCAAGTCTGATTTGTGTTCAATCTCCTGTCGCCAAACGTGAGATTTAATCAGTGTGCAATTAATGTTGAACACGTGAATTGAAGCCCTCATCAAAAAACGTATCGCGTTTCAAATTGTCACTTTTGATTATTGGAGCTGTGTGTGCTTGCGTGCAGAAATGTGGGTCATACATCAATGAGGAATAAATATCTTTGAGTTGCTACCTGTCGTTCCTCAGAAACGTCACAACAAAAAGCCACTTCAATTGATAGGGCGACTTTAAAAGAAGTAAAAATATCTCAAAGCCCTTTACAGAGTTGTTATCTGGCAAAGACATATTTCCCAAGCCACACCAGGGTGTATATATATATACATATACACCCTGTGTACACCCTATATATATAGGAAGGAACTGCAGATGCTGGTTTAAACCAAAGACTCAGTCTGAAGAAGGGTCTCGACCCGAAACGTCACCCATTCCTTCTCTCCAGAGATGCTGCCTGTCCCGCTGAGTTACTCCAGCTTTTTGTGTCTAATTCTATAGACTCATATATATATATATATATCGACTTGGTCAAAGGCAGAGATTTTAAACGATGGAAGAGATGGGGAGGTCTAGGGTTGGAATTCGAGGCCAGAATTAGGGCGGCACGGTGGCGCAGTGGTAGAGTTGCTGCCTCACAGCCCCAGAGACCCGGGTTCGATCCCAACTACGGGTGCTGTCTGTACGGAGTTTGTACATTCTCCCTGTGACCTGCGTGGGTTTTCTATGAGATCTTCAGTTTCCTCCGAGATCTTCGGTTTCTTCCCACAACTCCAAAGACGTGCAGGTTTGTAGGTTAATTGGCCTGGTGCAAATGTAAAATTGGCCCTCGTGTGTGTTAGTGTGTGGGGGTCGCTGGTCGGTGCGGGCTCGGTGGGCCGAAGGGCCTGTTCCTCACTGTATCTCTAAACTAAAACTAAAAACAAAATAGTGGACAAACCAGAAACTCTGGTTGGACAGGACAGGTCAGAGCATGAACATTGAATGCTACATTCCATACAGATGCCGTCCAAAGCACAAATCAAGCTTTTTTTATGGCAGAGACTTTAGAAAAAAATGCTTGAACTGCACAGCATCTGCAGTACTTTCCCTCTGGACCTATAATAACGTGAATGTACAGAGAACCAGAGGAGCTTGGTTTGAGCGGAGACCCCTTTGAAGTTAGAGAAATCGATATGCATACCACGGGGCTGTAAGCTGTCCAAACGAATGAAGATTGAAGATTGATTTCTCCAACTTCAAGTAACCCCGGCATTCCCTCTCTCTCCATCCCTCCCCCACCCAAGTCGCACCAGCTTCTCTTTCTCACCCAACAAACAGCGAACAACGGCCTGTTTCCTTTATCATTGTTACTTTTTTGCAAATCTTTCATTCATTGTGCTATATCTATCCACATCACCGTCTATATCTCTTGTTTCCCTCTCCCCTGACCAGTCTGAAGAAGGGTCTCGACCCCAAACGCCACCCATTCCTCTCTCCATAGATGCTGCCCGTCCCGCTGAGTTACTCCAGCACTATCTTCGGATTAAACCAGCATCTGCAGTTCCTTGCTGCACATAGGTTTGAGGGGAGATTGGAACGAACTAATAGGAACCTGAGAGGCAATTTTTTCACACAGATGGTGGTGCATGGAATGAGCTGCCGGAGGAGGTAGTTGAGGCCGGTACTATAACAGCATTTAAAAGATACTTGGACAGGTACATGGATAGGAAAGGTTTAAAGGGATATGGGCCAAATGCAGGCAGGTGGGACTAGCTTAGATGGGACATCTTGGTTGGCATAGACAATAGGCCATGGAGTGCCCTTCACTAATGATCTGTAGAAGCCTTAAGCTCCACTTAAATGAGGAAGTGAATGGATATCTCAATCAATGCCATTAATTCACTCCATTACGCTTCCTCGCCTATTACAAGAGCAAGCAGTTGAGGAATTAAAATGCTGTTTGCCGATTAAGGATGTTTGATGCATATTTTCATTTCATATACTTTGCTGCAAACTCAGAGGAGAACGTGTGCCCGCTCCATCGGATTCACGTATTACAAGGGCGGCACGGTGGCGCAGCGGTAGAGCCAGCACCGCCATTCACAGTGATCATGGTTGACGAGTTGGGATGAAGGGGCTGTTTTTGTGCAACATGACTCTCACTCAAATAAGATATCGTTAATATTCTTCACCCCTTGCTATCTTTTTAGTCTCCTCTGATATGATCTTCAATCCCCCAGTCTGAAGAAGAGTCTCGACCCGAAATGTCACCTATCCATATTCTCCGGAGTCGCTGTCTGTCCCGCTGAGTTACACCAGCACTTTGTTCATCGTTTTTCACCCTCCCCTAATTTAAGAACGTACAAACTCCGTACGGACAGCACCCGTGGTCAGGATCGAACCCGGGTCTCCGCCGCTGTGAGGCAGCAGCTCTACCGCTGCGCCACCGTGACCGCCCAGCAAAGGATCCAGTAAAAGACCTTGACTTTGAATTTTGGGATGTATTTATTTCTTGATCATCGCGTTCAGAAATTGACAGTAAATCTTGGGCTTCTAATAGAATATATTTGTTTGTTTCACATAACGCAAAGCCTTGCCTGAGGTTAATTCATCTCCATCGCTTAATAAGCATGCGATGCCCTTCACTAATGATCTGTAGAAGCCTTAAGCTCCACTTAAATGAGGAAGTGAATGGATATCTCAATCAATGCCATTAATTCACTCCATTACGCTTCCTCGCCTATTACAAGAGCAAGCAGTTGAGGAATTAAAATGCTGTTTGCCGATTAAGGATGTTTGATGCATATTTTCATTTCATATACTTTGCTGCAAACTCAGAGGAGAACGTGTGTCCGCTCCATCGGATTCACGTATTACAAGGGCGGCACAGAGGCGCAGCGGTAGAGTTGCTGCCTCACAGCGGCAGAGACCCGGGTTTGATCCCGACTACGGGTGCTGTCTGTACGGAGTTTGTACGCTCTCCCCGTGACCTCGTGGGTTTTTTCCGGGATATTCGGCTTCCTCCCACACTCCAAAGATGGGCAGGTTTGTAAGTTCATTTGGCTTGGTGTAAATGTAAATTGTCCCCAGTGTGTGTGTAGGATAGTGTTAGTGTGCGGGGATCGCAGGTCTGTGCGTCCGAAGGGCCTGTTTCTTTGAACTAAACTAAACTAAAGATAGACACAAAAAGCTAGAGTAACTCAGCGGGACAGGCAGCATCTCTGGAGAGAAGGAATGGGTGACGTTTCGGGTCGAGACCTTTCTTCAGACCAAGAAGGATCTCGAACCGAAACGTCACCCATTCCTTCTCTCCCGAGATGCTGCCAGTCCCGCTGAGTTTCTCCAGCATTCAGTGTCTATCTTCGGTGTAAACCCACATCTGCAGTTCCTTCTTAAACTTTTGACGAGTACCGATGTGTTTAAGAAATAACTGCAGATGCTGGAAAAATCGAAGGTAGACAAAAGTGCTGAGTTTCTCCAGTATTTTTGTCTACCTAATGACTAGTACCTGTACATCAGCGAGACCAAACGTAGACTCGGTGACCCATTCGCTGAACACTTACGCTCGGTCCGCCAAGGCCAACAGGATCTCCCGGTTGCCAACCATTGCAACTCCCATTCCCACACTGTCCTTCCTGTCCTGGCCATAGGTCCTGCATGTTCAGCATCTTCTGCTGTCTAATGGAGTGCCGCTTACACAAAGGTGACCCTTGAAATGGTTCACTGTTATTGCAAATGTAGTACGTGTCAGATCATGCATAAGTCAAATATATAAGTACTCCTTAGGCAGAGGGTGGTGAATCTGTGGGATTCTTTGTCAAAGAAGGCTGTGGAGCCCAAGTCAGTGGATATTTTTAAGGCAGAGATAGATAGATTCTAGGTTAGTACGGGTGTCAGGGGTTATGGGGAGAAGGCAGGTAATGGGGTTAGGAGAGATAGATCAGCCATGATTGAATGGCGGAGTACACTTGATGGGCCGAATGGCCTAATTCTACTCCTATCCCTTATGACCTTACAACAAGTAGTGGAAAGAGAATAAAACCCAAAAGGTCAGAAGTGTGTCACGGCATAACTGTTAGAGAAAAAAGTGTAAAGTCCACAATGAGACGTATTGGTCAATATTAGGACCATTCAGCAGATAGACACAAAAAGCTGGAGTAACTCAGCGGGTCAGACAGAAGATAAGGAATAAACGACGTTTCGCGTTGAGACCATTTCCCGAAATGTCATCCATTCCTTCTCTCCAGAGATGCTGCCTGCCCCGCTGAGTTACTCCAGCTTTTTGTGTCTATCGTCGGTTTAAACCAGCGCCTGCAGTTCCTTCCTACACCATGCAGTAGACTTCACTTTGGACTTTACAGATACAGGGCGGTAACAAGCCGTTCCGCCTACTGAGTCCGCGCCGACCAGCGATCACCCGTACGCCAACAATACCCAACACACTAGGTGCCATTTACAATTTTAGCGAAGCCAATTCACCTACAAACCTGTCCTTCATTGGAGTGTGGGAGGAATGTGGAGCAGCCGGAGAAAACCCATGGAGACACTCACGGGGAGAACGTACAAACTCCATTGTCAGGGTCGAACCCGGGTCTCTGGCGCTGTAAGGCAGCAACTCTACCGCTGCGCCACCGTGCCACACCACAATTAGACTGATAATAGCAAGGAGGAAGTTATTCTTAAATCTGGTGGTACTTAGCTTTAAGCTTTTGATCTTCTGGTTGGTGGGAGGGGGGAGAAGAGTGACTAAGGGGGGTGATAAGGTTCGGGAGAGTGTTGGCTGTTCATAGGTTCATAAGAGACGGGAGCAGAATTAGGCCATTTGGCCCATTAAGTCTATTCCACCATTCAAATCATGGCTGATCTATCATTTCATCTCAACCCCATTCTCTTGCCTTCCCTCCATAACCCCTGACACCCGTACTAATCAAGAATCTATCCATCTCTGCGTTAAAAATATCCATTGACTTGGCCTCCACAGCCTTCAGTGGCAACGAATCCCACAGATTCACCAATCTCTGACTAAAGACATTTCTCCTCATTTCCTTCCTAAAAGAACGTCCTTTAATTTTGAGGCAGTGCCCTCTAGTCGTAGACTCTCCCACTGGTGGAAACATCCTCTCCAAGCCATTCACTATTCGGTAAGTTTCAATAAAGTCACCCCCCTCATCCTTCTAAACTCCAGCGAGTACAGGCCCAGTGCCGACCCACGCTCATCATACATTAACCCACTCGTTCCTGGGATCGTTCTCGTAAACCTCCTCTGGACCCTCTGGTCTGACCAGTGCCTTATGGAGTCTCAGCATTAAATCCCTGTTTTTGTTTTCTGATCCTCTTAAAATAGGTGTCAACTGCTCTACATCGGTGAGACCAAGCGCAGGCTTGGCGATCGCTTCGCCCAACACCTCCACTCGGTTCGCATTAACCAATCTGATCTCCCGGTGGCTCAGCACTTCAACTCCCACTCCCATTCCGAATCAGACCTTTCTGTCCTGGGCCTCCTCCATGGCCAGAGTGAGGCCCAGTGCAAATTGGAGGAGCAGCACCTCATATTCCGCTTGGGTAGTTTACACCCCAGCGGGATGAACATTGACTTCTCCAATTTCAGGTAGTCCCTGCTTCCTCCCTCCTTCCCCTCCCCTTCCCAGCTCCCCCATGGCCTACTGTCTCCGCCTCTTCCTTTCTTCCCCCCCGAAACATCACCTATTCCCTCGCTCCATAGATGCTGCCACACCCGCTGAGTTTCTCCAGCATTTTTGTCAACCTTCTCTTGAAGCAAGTGCTCACACTAAACGGCGTGGGTCTGCAATGCTGCGAGTTAAGCAGCGGCTTCAAGCAGCGTAATGCAGAGGGATGTACCTGTGGAGCTTAGTCTTGGCAATCCTCTTAATTACTCTAATATGAAGATCACACGTTGAGAAATCTTGGAGAAAAATGTTATTGCGACTTGCATTTTCACTGCCATCTTCAGCATCTCCCCAATTAACACTTCGTATTTACCAAGTAAAATAATTTTCCTGACGGAAAAAAAAGGGGGCGTTCCAAGAACAAAAGACGTCTCGAATCCCAATCGCAGTGGAGCACGGAGTCACAGAGCCAAGCAGCGCCGAATTTATTTCCTTTGTTTCTATAGGCACGGGTTATTGATTGGGGATGATCGCAATGAATGGCGGTGCTGGCTCGAAGGGCCGAATGGCCTCCTCCTGCACCTATTTTCTATGTTTCTATGGAAACAGGCCCTTCACCCGGTGGAGCAGCGGTAGAGTTGCTGCCTCGCAGCGCCAGAGACACGGGTTCGGCTGTTGTCTGCATGGAGTTTGTTCGTTCTCCCCGTGACCTGCGTGGGTTTCCTCTGAGATCTTCGGTTTCCTCCCACACGCTAAAGATGCATGGATTTGAAGGTTAATTAGAAAATAGGTGCGGGAGTAGGCCATTCGGCCCTTTGAGTCAGCACCACCATTCAATATGATCATGGCTGATCAATATGATCATGGCTTGGTATAAATGTAAAAGTGTCCCTAATATGTGTTGGATAGCGTTAGTGTGCTGGGATCGTTGGTCGGCACAGACTTGGTGGGCCGAAGGGCCTGTTTTCGCTCTGTATCTCTAAAGTAAACTAAACTAAACTTAAAAGCCCCAAACTTGCCCACACCAGCCAACATGTCCCAGCTACACTAGTCCTACCTGCCTGAGTTTGGTCCATATCCCTTTAAACCTATCCTATCCATGTACCTTTTAACTGTTTCTTAAATGTTGGGATAGTCACCACCCACCAATGCAGTGAATTGTGGACGCAGCCCAGACCGTCACACAAACCAACCTCCCTTCCATAGACTCCATCTACACCTCACGCTGCCTCGGCAAGGCCGGCAGCATCATCAAGGACCAGTCTCACCCCGGCCACTCCCTCTTCTCCCCTCTCCCATCGGGCACGAGGTACAGAAGTGTGAAAACGAACGCACACCTCCAGATTCAGGGACAGTTTCTTCCCAGCTGTTATCAGGCAACTGAACCATCCTACCACAACCAGAGAGCGGTGCTGAACTACTATCTACCTCATTGGTGACCCTCGGACTATCCTTGATCGGACTTTGCTGGCTTTACCTTGCACTAAACGTTATTCCCTGATCATGTATCCGTACATTGTGAAAGGCTCGATTGTAATCATGTGTTGTCTTTCTGCTGACTGGTTAGCACGCAACAAAAGCTTTTCACTGTACCTTGGTACACATGACGATAAACTAAACCGTAAAAGTAAATAGACACAAAATGCTGGAATAACTCAGCGGGACAAGCAGCAACTCTGGAGAGAAGGAATGGGTGACGTTTTGGGCCAAGACTTCTTCAGACTCCATTTTACATTTTCCTTGATCTCTCGTTTTCTCACCTTACCCTTCCATATCTGTGTGTGTCCCTCTCCGCTGACTCTCAGTCTGAATACAGTCTAAGGATAAGGGGGAATTCCTTTAGGACCGAGATGAGGAAAACATTCTTTACGCAGAGAGTGGTGAGTCTCTGGAATTCTCTGCCACAGAAGTTAGTTGAGGCCAGTTCATTGGCTATATTCAAGAGGGCGTTAGATGTGGCACTTGTGGCTAAAGGGATCAGGGGGTATGGAGAGAAGGCAGGTACGGGATATTGAGTTGGATGATCAGCCATGATCACATTGAATGGCGGTGCAGGCTCGAAGGGCCGAATGGCCTCTACTCCTGCACCTATTTTTCTATGTTTCTATGTTTCTATGAATAAGGATCTCGACCCGAAAGGCCACCCATTCCATCTCTCCAGAGATGCTGCCTGTCCCGCTGAGTTACTCCAGCAATCAGTGTCCATCTTCGGTTGAAACCAGCATCTGCAGTTCTTTCCTGCATTTGTAAACTGTAAATATTCCTTGTTCCCTCTGCCCCGGGTTGCTGACGGGAGGCGGCACCCAGGATAAAATCCAACAGATTACTTTTGCTTCAACTTTGCACAAATTTAACACCTTCGCCAACTCGAACCACAACAGGGTTTACAGACAGACAAAAACGGGAACAAACTCCCCCGAGATCAGCAGCAGCAGCAGCATATGTTCTACGTACAGCGTGTTATCGCTGTGTCGCACTCCGAAACAAAAGAGCTGGAACATCAAACAACAGTTTCTACAAATGTGGGTGGCGCAGTGGCGCATGGAGACACGAAGAAATCTGAAGAGTTCCCACCTCCAACATACAGCGAGGAAACAGGCCCTTCGGCACACCGAGTCCGTGTCGACCAGCGATCCCCGCACACTAGCTCTATACTGCACACACTAGGGACAATTTACAATTATGCCGAACATATCAGCAGCACCTCGTATTTTGCTTGGGCAGCTTACAACCCAGCGGACAGACACAAAAATCTGGAGTAACTCGGCGGGACAGGCAGCATCTCTGGAGAGAAGGAATGGGTGACATTTCGTGTCGAGTCCCTTCGTCAGACTTATAAAGGAGGGTCTCGACCCGAAACGTCACCCATTCCTTCTCTCCAGAGATGCTGCCTGTCCCGCTGAGTTACTCCAGGTTTTTGTGTCTATGTTCGATATAGATATAAAAGTGTGATTTAACGCACACCTCCAGATTCAGGAACAGTCTCTTCCCAATTGTTATCAGGCAACTGAACCATCCTACCACAATCAGAGAGCGGTCCTGAACTACTATCTACCTCATTGGTGACCCTCGGACTATCTTGCACTAAACGGTAGACACAAAAAGCTGGAGTAACTCAGTGGGACAGGCAGTATCCCTGGAGAGAAGGAATGGGTGACGTTTCTGGTCGAGATCCTTCTTCCCAGAGGTATGAATATGGATTTCTCTAACTTCAAGTAACACTTCCTTTCTGTCTCTCTCTGTCCCTCCCCCACCCTAGTTTTGCGACTAGTTCCACCGTCCTCCTGATTCATTTCACTGTTTGTACGCCTGGTTGTCACCTTCCCCACAGCCAACAATGAATCATTTGACATTTCCTTGAGCATTGTCTGCTTTGATCTGCCCTTTTCACGCCTTACCCATATCTATAGACTCCCTCTCCCCTGACTCTCAGTCTGAGGAAGGGCTTCTACCGAAACGTCACCCATGCCTTCTCTCCAGAGATGCTGCCTGTCCCGCTGAGTTACTCCAGCATTTTGTGTCTATCTTCAGCCTGCAAAAAATAAGGGCTAAGCCATTTAGAACGGAGATAAGGAAAACCTTTTTCACACAGAGGGTTGTGAATCTGTGGAATTCTCTGCCTCAGAAGGCAGTGGAGGCCAATTCTTTGTATGCTTTCAAGAGAGAGTTGGATAGAGCTCTTAAAACTAACGGAGTCAGGAGATATCGTGAGAAGGCAGGAACACGGTACTGAGTGTGGATGATCAGCCATGATCACAGTGAATGGACGTGCTGGCTCGAAGGGCCGAATGGCCTACTCCTGCACCTATTGCCCTTGTCTATTTTACGTCTTTGGAGAGTGGGATTAAACCAGAGATCCCGGTGATAACCCGCACAGGTCACGGGGAAACCATACAAACTCCATACAGGCAACCATCCGTAGTCATTTTAAGGATAAGGGGGAAGTCTTTTAGGACCGAGATGAGAAAAACATTTTAAGGATAAGGGGGAAGTATTTTAGGACCGAGATGAGAAAAACATTTTTCACACAGAGAGTGGTGAATCCCTGGAATTCTCTGCCACAGAAGGTAGTTGAGGCCAGTTCATTGGCTATATTTAAGAGGGAGTTAGATGTGGCCCTTGTGGCTAAAGAGATCAGAAGGTATGGAGAGAAGGCAGGTACGGGATACTGAGTTGGATGATCAGCTATGATCATATTGAAGGGCCGAATGGCCTACTCCTGCACATATTTTCTATGTTTCTATGTTTCTAGTCAGGATCGAACCCGGGTCACTGACTATTTTTAGTATATGCGCATTTTTAAGGCAGAGGTTGATAGATTCTAATGTCAGCGGTTACGGGGAGAAGGCAGGAGAATGGGGTTGAGAAGGAAAGATAGATCAGCCCTGATTGAATGGCGGAGTAGACTTGATGGGCCGAATGGCCTAATTCTACTCCTGTAGCTTATTAATTTATAACCATATGAACTATGTACAGTTTGTTGCATCTCCGCTATAGTGGTGATCGTGCCGTAAGCATCACGTCCTCCTTTTGCCAACAGGAAGAGGTTCAAATCTTTCATTCCAGCAGCATCAATGGAACATAAATTTTTATGAATGTGCAGATTGTTCTGAGTAAAAGATAATATGGGATGATTTAAAAATAAGCAAGCACAGTAAAAAATGCGTAAATGTCAACTGCTTTATGGAACTATAATTCGGCAGATGGTGAAAGGTAGAAAATATTATATGATTCAGTTGAGGGAAAAATTAGCACTTTGAACTTTTAAGTCAAATATTAAGCAGCTGTAGTTCTGCAGTGTTTAGTTTAGAGATAGTTCAGCGGGGAAACAGGCCCTTCGGCCCATCGAGTCCCCACCAACCAGCGAACCCCGCACACTAACACTATCCTACACACACACTAGGGACAATTTACATTTACACCAAGCCAATTAACCTACAAAGTTCCACGTCTTTGGAGTGTGGGAGGAAACTGAAAATCTCGTGGAAAACCCACGAGGTCACGGGGAGAACGTGCAAACTCCGTACAGACAGCACCCTTAGTCGGGATCGAACCCGGGTCTCTGGCGCTGTGAGGCAGCAACTCTACCGCTGCGCCATTGTGTGCTGCTGCAGATGATAACATCGCTGCAGATTTTAACATCTCCATTGAGGATTCTATGATTTTTAAGAAAGAAACCTTAAAAGATAATGATAAGTAATGAGACTTTAGAGATACAGCTTGGAAACAGGCCCTTCGGCCCATCGAGTTCTGATAGGTTAAGTTTTGGGTTGGGACTTGTCTTCAGGCAGCTCAACTTGAAGATGGGTCCCGACCCGAAACGTCACCAGTCCTTTTTCTCCAGAGAAGCTGCCTGACCCGCTGAGTTGCTCCAGTACTTTGTGCATCTATCTTCAGTATAAACCAGCATCTGCAGTTCCGTTCCACACATTCTGCCCGTTCCATGTTAGTTTGGAAATTGATCTGTTCTAATTAAAAAGGTTAATGCACAGCATTGGATTTTTTATCGCTCCATTAATGAGCCTTGAAGTGCTCATTAAAAATTGGTCTGTCTATTAATGAGGGAAATAATCACCGCACCTATTCCACCAGGTGAAAATCTCCAGGTTGCTTCAACCGTAGAAAATGTTTGTCGCTGTCCTATTTTTGTGAAAAGGTGACACGGTGGCGCAGCAGCAGAGTTGCTGCCTCACAGCACCAGAGACCCGATCCTGACTACGGGTGCTGTCTGTACGGAGTTTGTACATTTTCCTTGGGATCGTGTGGGTTTTCTCTGGGTGCTCCGGTTTCATCCCACATTCCAAAGACGTGCAGGTTGGCAGATTAAATGGCTCTCTGTAAATTGTGCCTAGTGCCTGGGATAGATCTAGTGGATAGACGCCCAAAAGCTGGAGTAAAGCGGGTCAGACGGCATCTCTGGAGAAAAGGAATAGGTGACGTTTCGGGTAGAGACCCTTCTTCTTGATCTAGTGTATGGGGCGATCGCTGGTCGGCATGGACTCGGTAGGCCGAAGGGCCTGTTTCCATGCTGTATCTCCAAAATAAAATTACCTGAATTTAAATTCCACAATCACCTTCCTCTGATTTGAACTTGAATTTGAAATCTAGATTGTTGTTGATGCAACTCAACAGACAGAGTCTGAAGAAGGGTCTCGACCCAAAACGTCACCCATTCCTTCTCTCCAGAGATGCTGCCTGTCGCGCTGAGTTACTCCAGCATTTTGTGTCTACCCTCAGACTATATTCAATTGGACTTTACTGGATTTATCCTGCATTGAACGTTATTTCCTGATCAAGTATCTGCACAGTGTGGACGGCTCGATTGTAATGATGCATCATCTTGCCGCTGTCTGGTCAGCGCGCAATAAAAGCTTTCCACTGTACCTCGGTACACGTGACAATAAACTAAACTGAACTCAAAACTTCAAAGGTAAAGCTGCAGTCATTAGCACTAACTACACATGAATATCTAAGGGCGGGAAATATGATTGTCACATTGCAGCACTTCTTGGATAGCATAAGCTATGTAAAAATTGTAGAAGTGAGATCCAAAATCCATTAACAAATGCAAATATTTTGGCACAACAGAATTTCACATTTCCTCCGGTTATTTTGAGCTTCTTTTTGAGTTGGTGCTCAAATAAAAAAATGTTTCAGCTCTGAATGTGAATCAGTCTTGGCGATGTCGGGCTCTTTTCCAATTATCTTCTCGTTATCAATCCGTGTCTCACACCGGCGATCTCGTTTCGCTTCCAATCCACATATTCCCACAAGGCCCAACTTCCACATTAAGCCACATATTTAGGCATTCCCTTCAGCCTAAATTAACACATATCTCGAAATGGATTTAATCTCAGCTGATGACCTTTAACTCTTTCAAATCTCATCAGTGTCTCCTCCAATCATCACTGACGGATTCTAATGACATCAAGCAAACAGTTAAAACACTTTCTCCTTCAAAGGATTGAATCAAGTATGGATTTGTTTCTTTGAGCACCCGGGGATCCTTGTTTGGCAAGAATATGTCTGAACCCGCCTTTACATTCGAGCTAATGGCTGGAATCTAAAGCAACTTTCAAACATTATGTCTTCAACGATTTTTCATGATCAGGAAATCAATTCTTATCTTCTAACTTTAACTTAACTTAAGGCAAATCATTAGCATCAACATCTTCTCTCTACCCCTCCGTAATTCCATTACCTTTTCTCTCCATGTTATCTCCTGAAGTCATTGTCCTTTCGATGTCCACTGTCTCCATCAAACAAGATGATGTGGTTGTTGGTACACAGTACACTGCAAGATCCCAGGAACTGCAGAGTATTTCTCACACGCCTCTGAATGTCGTAAGAAATGTTTCAAACATTATACTGGGCGACACGGTGGTGCAGCGGTAGAGTTGCTGCCTTACAGCGCCAGACACCCAGATTTGATCCTGACTACGGGTGCTGTCTGCATGGAGTTTGCCTGTTCTCTCCGTGAGCTGTGTGGGTTTTCTCCGGGTGCTCCGGTTTCCTCCCACACTCCAAAGACGTACAATTTTGTAGGTGGATTAGCTTGGTAAAATTGCAAATTGGCCCTGGTGTGTGTAGGATAGTGTTCGTGAACGGGGATCGCTGGTCGGCGCGGACTCGGTGGGCCGAAGGGCCTGTTTCCGTGATGTACCTCTAGTCTAAACTAAACTAAACTAAATTAACTATTCTCTCTTCTCCATGTCTCCTGGAGACATTGATCACTTGATGCTCACTGAATCCATCAAAGGAGATGATGTGGTTATTGCCACATTGTACCCAGCCAAGTCCCAGGAACAGCAGAGTATTTCTTACATGCCACCGAAAGAAACAAAATGTAGATCTATCCTTTGTATAACTCCATGAAAGAGACCTGGAGAAACTCCCACTCGGGAAAGGTGGCCATCAGTGCAAGGGTCAGGTTGGGCTTGAAGCTAGTTGTGAAGCAAAGACAACAGTTCTCAGCTGGACAAGGTTTAGTTTAGTTTAGTTTAGTTTAGTTTAGTCTAGTTTCTTTGCTGCTGTGGTTAGCAATTATCGCGGCACGGTGGCGCAGCGGCAGAGGCTGCAAGCCTCACTGCGCCAGGGACCCGGTTTCAATACGGGTTATTGATGGGGGACAATCAGCCATGATCATAATGAATGGCGGTGCTGGCTCGAAGGGCTGAATGGCCTCCTCCTGCACCTATTTTCTATGTATCCATGATCCTGACTACAGGCGCTGTCTGTACGGAGTTTGTTTGTTCTCCCCGTGACCTGCGTGGGTTTTCTCCGGGTGCTCCAGTTTCTTCCCACTCTCCAAAGACATAAAGGAATGCAGGTTAATTGGCTTCGGTAACAATTGTAAATTGCTCCTTGGCGTGCAGGATAGCGCTAGTGTACGGGGCGATCGCTGGCCGTCGCGGACTCAGTGGGCTGAAGGCATGTCGTATCTCTGATGTCACTGTGTCTCTGAAGAGATGGATGACTCTTCACATTCTCAATGCAAGCCTTTAATGTGATTTTTTTTGGGAAAAGCACAACCGCAAATGACTGTCATTCTGACAGATACACGGTGAAAGCAAAGTGACATAAATATCAATAACAATAATAGAATCTATTGCACTTCTGTTCAAACTTGATAACTGAATCTAACTGCAGCGCAGAGATCACCCCATCCGCAGGTGATGGATTCTGTTGGGCTCTCAGTAAGGCTGGTCTTCACATTAAAACAGCCTGCCCCAGCATAATGGTAGCATTTAATCTGCCGTAATTAGTCCTCCTGACCGCTGAAGATATTTCTATCAGAGGTTCATAAGGTCATAAGTGATAGGAGAAGAATTAGGCCGTTCGGCCCATCAAGTCCATTAATTACGAAGGTGAGCTAGGCAAGAAACTGGCGACAAGAAGCTGGTGGCAAAAACAAGGGGGCAGATTATTATCTCAATGGGGTTAGGTTAGGTAAGGGGGAGGTACAGCGAGACCTGGGTGTCCTTGTACATCAGTCACTGAAAGTTGGCGTGCAGGTACAGCAGGCAGTGAAGAAAGCTAATGGAATGTTGGCCTTCATAACAAGAGGATTTCAGTACAGGAGTAAAGAGGTTCTTCTGCAGTTGTGTAGGGCTCTGGTGAGACCACATCTGGAGTATTGTGTACCGTTTTGGTCTCCTAATTTGAGGAAGGACATCCTTGTGATTGAGGCAGTGCAGCGTAGGTTCACGAGATTGATCCCTGGGATGGCGGGATGAGAGGGGATCTTATTGAAACATAGAAGATTGTTAAGGGTTTAGACACGCTAAAGGCAGGAAACATGTTCCCGATGTTGGGGGAGTCCAGAACCGGGGGCCACAGTTTTAGAATAAGGGGTAAGCCATTTAGAACGGAGACGAGGAAACACTTTTTCTCACGGAGAGTTGTGAGTCTGTGGAATTCTCTGTCTCTGAGGGCGGTGGAGGCTGGTTCTCTGGATACTTTCAAGAGAGAACGAGATAGGGCCCTTAAAGATGGCAGAGTCGGGGGATATGGGGAGAAGGCAGGAACAGGGTACTGATTGGGGATGATCAACCATGATCACATTGATTGGCAGTGCTGTCTCGAAGGGCCGAATGGCCTACTTCTGCACCTATTGTCTATTGTCTATAAGTCTGCTTCACCATTCAATCCTGGCTGATCGATCATTCCCACTCAACCCCATTCTCCTGCCTTCTCCCCATAACTCCTGACACCCGCACTAATCAAGAATCTATCTATCTCTGCCTTAACAATATCCATTTACTTGGGCTCCACAGCCGTCTGTGGCAATGAATTCCACAGATTCACCACCCTCTTAAGTCCTTTTATTCTGAGGCTGTGCCCTCTGATCCTAGACTCTCCCACTAGTGGAAACATCCTCTCCACATCCACTCTATCCAGGCCTTTCACTATTCGGTAACTTTCAATGAGGTTCCCTCCCCCTCATCCTTCTAAACTCCAGCGAGTACAGGCCCAGTGCCGTCAAATGCTCTTCATATGTTAACCCACTCATTGCTGGGATCATTCTCGTAAACCTTCTCTGGATCCTCTCCAATGCCAGCACATCCCTCCTCAAATATGGGGCCAAAAGCTGCTCACAATATTACTAATATCACACCTGGTTTATTTTGAGTTTAGAGATACAGTGTGGCATACAGATACAGCAGACCCTTTGCCCACTGAGTCCGCACCAACCAGCAATCCCCCGTACACCAGTTCTATCCTACACACAAGGGACAATTTACAGAGGCCAATCAACCTACAAACCTGTACGTCCTTGAAGTGTGGAAGGAAACCGGAGCGCCCAGAGAAAACCCACGCGGCCACAGGGAGAACGTGCAAACTCTGTACAGACAGCACCTGCAGTTCTCATCACACCTGGGGCGACATGGTGGCGCAGCGGTAGAGTTGCTGCCTTACAGCACTTACAGTGACGGAGACCTGGGTTTGATCTGACTAGTGCTGTCTAAACGGAGTTTGCACGTTCTACCCGTGATTGTATGGGTTTTCTCCGGGATCTTCAATTTCCTCCCACACTCCAAAGACGTTACGGGTTTGCAGGTCAACTGACTTGGTAGGAATGTAAAATTGTCCCTAGTGTGTGTAGGATAGTGGTAGAGTGCGGGGATCGCTGGTCTGGGTGGACTCAGTGGGACGAAGGGCCTGTTTCCGTGCTGTATCTCTGAACTAAACTGTGTCTCTGGCGCTTTAAGGCAGCCGTCCTCTCCTCCGGCTGAAGACCGGAGAGGGAGAGCGGCAACTCGCAGTAGATCACTTGTGCCAGAACAAAAGTCATTTATAAAGGTTGACTGGTTGCTGAAACTGTGATATTTTTCACTGAATGCCTGATAATTTTGACAGAACTATTAATTTATCCTGAGGCATCTTGTACGTCTGTGGCAAGTCGGCATTTCTCTAAATAACAAGGTATTTGGCATCTTTCCTCATTAATTCTCACAAGCAGCCTTTGTAGAGAGGAAAAAGACATTGCAAATCTATTTGAGGGTAGACACAAAATGCTGGAGGTAACTCACCGGTAAAGGCAACATCTCTGGAGAGAAGAAATGGGCGACGTTTCGGGTCGAGACACAGCGGTAGAGTTGCTGCCTCACAGCACACAGAGACCTAGGTTCGATCCTGCCCACGGGTGCTGTCTCTGCGGAGTTTGTACATTCTCCCTGTGACCTGCGTGGGTTTCCTCCTGGTGCTCTGGTTTTCTCCCACGTTCCAAAGACTTAAGGGCCTGTCCTACAAGCATGCAACTCTATGCGATGAACGCGATCAAACTAGAAGCGGGGGCCGCGCGGAGGTCGGGTGATCCCCTGTACAGGGCCGTTCCCACCAGCATGCGCCTGCATGCGGCAAGCGCAACCAAACCGGCAGCGAGGGCCGCGCGGAGTTCGGGTGAGTGGCGCAACGCGGCGCAAAGTGAGGCGAACTTGGAGCGAAGTCTAAGGTAAGTTCGCCAGGACAGAGAGGGGCACACAGAGAGGGGCACAGAGGCACACACACAGAGGGCCACGGAGCCACACACATAGAGGGTCACGGAGGCACCTAGAGATAGGTTCACGGAGGCACGATATTGGGGCGGTGTGTAATGCGTCGAGGCGACTGTGAGCCGACAAGCCGTTGCCGCGCGGAATTTTTGGACATAGTCAGTTTTTCGGAGCCCCGCGCAATGTCGGGACGAACGCGGGACGAACTCCGCACAATTCCGCACGGCTCCGGCGATCAAAGTGGGACTGGCCCCGCGACGCAGGACGGCTCAAGCAACCACGTTAGGTCGCGCTAATCGCATAGAGTTGCATGCTGGTGGGACAGGCCCTTTACGGGTTTGTAGTTTTATTGGCTTTGGTAAAATTGTAAATTGTCACTAATGTGTGCAGGATAGGGCTAGTGTACGGGGTGATCACTGGTTGACGCAGACCCGGTGGGCCGAAGGGCCTGTGTCCTCGCTACATCTCTAAGGGTTAAAGACTAAAGTCTAGAGCATAAGACACTCAGTGGCGCAGCGGTAGATTTGGTGCCTTGCAGCGCCAGATACCCAGGTTCAATCCTGACCACGGGTGCTGTCTGTATGGAGGTTGCACGTTCCCCCCGTGACCGCGTGGGCTTTCTCCGGGTGCTCCGGTTTCCTCCCATATTCCAAAGACGGGCGGGTTTGTAGGCTAATTGGCTTTTGGGAATTGTCCCTAACGTACAGGATGTGAAACTGGAATAATATATTACTACTTATGTTACTAAATAATATATTACTACTCTATGGTTGATCGATGGTCGGCGTGGACTCGATGGGCCGAAGTAAGAGTTGTTGTCCTGGGCCTTCTCCATGGCCAGAGTGAGGCCCACCACAAATTGGAGGAGCAGCACCTCATATTTCGCTTGGGTAGTTTACACCCCAGCGGTACGAACATTGACTTCTCCAATTTCAGGTAGTCCCTGCTTTCTCCCTCCTTCCCCTACCCTTCCCAGCTCTCCCACAGCCCACTGTCTCCACCTCTTCCTTTCTTCGTCCCGCACCCCCCCCCCCCCACCCCCACATCAGTCTGAAGAAGGGTCGAGACCCGAAACATCACCTATTCCTTCGCTCCATAGATGCTGCCTCACCCGCTGAGTTTCTCCAGCATACCTTCTTAGTTGTTTTATTGGAACTGTTTACAGGACATTATGACATTCCAAAATGGTTCGTAGCCTTTGAAGTGTCTTGGAATGGTAGCCATTGTGTGGTGAACGAACGAGGTAACAATTCCCCTTTTTATTAGATTTTTTCAAAAGCAAAAACAAGACAACAAAAAAATAATGATAAACATAACGGTGATATTGATACAAAAAAAAAAGATTTTTAAAAGAAACAATTACCCATCATCTGTGGCTAAAAAAGGTCTGAAGAATGGTCTTGACCCGAAACGTCACCGATACCTGTTCTCCAGAGATGCTGCCTGTCCCGCTGAGTTACTCCAGCTTTTTATGCATCGTTTTCGTCTGAGTAATCTTGTCGTCCGAGAGTGTAAAAATGTGCCAGAGGTACACTGGACATGTCAGCTTTGGCTGGCCTGCTGGCTGGCGTACACCAGTTCCATAACTCGCCCGCATGTTGCCGACTGGCCCTCTCCAGACTGCAGGAGTACGTGCTGAGGGACACACTGAAGCTCGGTGCAGCCAACGCCAAGGCTCGGTGGGGGAGGACCACAGTCTAGGGTCCTTCCGCTGCTGAACATTGGGGGGGGGGGGGGGTAGGGTGTTGTGGAGACGCCCCTCAAAATAGGTGAAGAGTTAATGCCAGTGGGCCACATAAGTGGCAAGGGTTATGATTTGGGGAAACTGTACTGTATGTATATATAGGCAGATGAATTATTAATTTTTGCATGGTTCATGTATTGTTTATATTTATTACTTGAATCAAGTCTATTTTGAAATATAAAATAAATAAATCAGCCGGAAAAAACCCACACAGGTCTTGGGGAGAACGTGCAAACTCCGTGCAGACAGCACCCGTGGCCAGGATCGAACCCGGGTCTCTGGCGCTGTGAGGCAGCAACTCTACCGCTGTGCCACCGTGCCGCCCATTAATGTCCTTGAAAGATATCTGTAGAAAACTGTCGTTCAACATTCTTGCCTCCCCTTAAAAAAAATATTTGCGTCGTAACAATGGTTTGAAGCTCATGACTATGACTAATTGAAAGCCCTTGAAATACCATTCGCGCTTTGAAATTAGCAATGATATTAGTGTATGAAAACATAATGCAGTTGAAAACCCTTTGCAAGCACTTTTGGCAGAGTAATGAGACCATTATAAACAGGCTAATGTCCTTTGTTAGAATAAGAAAAAACTATATCATCTGAATATGTTAGCTGGAGATATTTAACATAGAGCTTCTCGAAAACCCTGGCAAAGTACTCTAGGCCAAATGCTTGCGTTTGAGTAATGTTAGTGCATTTTTTTAATGTTTTGCACAATCATCCCACAGGCAGAGCTGCCGTGCAAAGAGGTAATAGTTGATTTAATGGAGCACTTTTCAGAACTCTATGATGTTCCAAAATGATACATAAGCCGTTGAAATATGTTTGAAGTGTAGTCACTGGTGGTGGGAACAATGGGCCCATTAACTTTGACTCATGCAGACAGAGAGTCATGGAAACAGGCCCTTCGGCCCAACCTGCATTCCCACCAAGATGCTTTATCTAAGGTCCGGAGGGCGAGGAGGACCGCCACTCCACCGGGGGTATTCGGGCCTCCACAGCCTTCTGTGGCAATGAGTTCCACAGATTCACCACCCTCCAACAAAATCAATTCATCCTCATCTCCTTCCAAAAGGGACGTCCTTTAATTCTGAGGCTGTGCCCTCTAGTCCTAGACTCTCCCACTAGTGGAAACATCCTCTCCACATCCGCTCTATCCAGGTCTTACACTATTCGGTAAGTTTCAATTATGTTCCCACTCATCCTTCTAAACTCCAGCGAGTACAGGCCCAGTGCCGTCAAACGCTCATCATATGTTAACTATTCATTCCTGGGATCATTCTCGTACTTTCAACGGATTCCGTGCTGTATTATGGGCAAGGAGATACATTATTCGGTAACCGAAGGACCGGTGACGGGATCTAGGGAGCGGGCAGGGTTGAAGATGTCCTGGTTGGGTTGTTCCTAGGCCTGGCCAAGCTGGCCATCCACGAGCCACAGCACCAGGCGGAAGAGGGCTTTGCCTGAGCCAGATGCTTGCCCCTTTCCCAGGGTTGTACAGTACTTATTAGAATATTTGTAACACAGTTGTCTGATGATGTTGTAACATGGTGGTGGGAACGTCACCACGGTGTTGGGTTTTTTTGTTTTTTGTATTGTGTTGAGATTAAATTAATTATTTTTTGATACAAAAATAAGATGCTTCATCTAACCTGTGTTTGGTTCATATCCCTCGAGTCTTTTCTTATCTATGTACCTGTCCGAGTGTCTTTTAAAGGTACCTCGACTGGGCGCTGACGGACAAGGAGCCGAAGCCATGAAGTCGAAGCCAAGATGCCGAACGGACATGAAGCCAAAATGATAAATAGGTATGAAACACTTTTTAAAAAAAATCTACATTTGCTGCATGAATTTGCTGTACCTTATTACATTTTTAAGTAGTTAAATTGTTGTACCTTGTACGTCCAGGAGGATGGGATTGGTCTGACACGTTGTCAGCCGTCGACAAAGGTCGGCGATTGGTCCAGACCCCTGCGTCCATCACTTCACGGCCTCTGTGGCAATGGCAGCAGCTTGGAGTTACCGCCACCATTTTACAAAGGCAAGCTCAAGCTCCCCCCCACCCCATCCCTCCCGTCTCCCCGTAGCCAGTGATGTGATGGACATATCCTGGACCAATCGCTGACCTTTGTCGATGACTGACAAGGTGTCGGACCAATCCCGTCCCCGGAGACGTCATGTCCGTTTCGGCTTCGTATCCTCTTGGCGTCGTGTCTGTTCGGTATCTTGGCTTTTCGGCGCGATACCTGTACTAATTAAAAATCTGTCAATCTCCGCCTTAAAAATATCCATTGACTTGGCCTCCACAGCCATCTGTGGCAATGAATTCCACAGATTCACCACCCTCTGACTAAAGAAATTCTTCCTCATCTCCTTCCAAAAGTGACGTTCTTTCATTCTGAGGCTGCGCCCTAGACTCTCCCACTAGTGGAAGCATCCTCTCCACATCCACTCTATCCAGGTCTTTCACTATTCGGTAAGTTTCAATGAGGTGTCCCTTCATCCTTCTAAACTCCAGCGAGTACAGGCCCAGTGCCGTCAAACGCTCATCATATGTTAACCACTCATTCCTGGGATCCTTTGCGTCCTTTCAACAGTTCTGTGCTGTATTATGGGCAAGGAGACATTATTCAGTAAGTTTTCAACAAAGTCTCTCCCCACCCCCAATCATGTACCTGTACGCCTTTGGAGTGTGGGAGGAAACCGGAGCACCCGGAAAAAAAAACCCACGCGGTCACGGGGAGAACATACCAACTCCGCACAGAGAGCACCCGTAGTCAGGATCGAACCCGGGTCTCTGGCGCTGTGAGGCAGCAACTCTACCGCTGCGCCACTGTGCTGCTCAGTGACCCCAAAAAAACAATCCTCTCATTTCTCCCACATACGCAAGACAGCTAGAAAGCCCCGCAGCAAACCGGAGCGGTGGTAATTAAAGATGGATACGGACCCATCAAAACACAGCTTATCTTCTGTAGCAACAGCCATCAGAACGCATCCTCCCACCTGCCAGACGAATCTTAATCCCACTGAATGAATTGCACTGAATCCATAATGATGTGGGCTCTTAAGTCTGCTTGCTTAAATCTGTTGCTGTTCCCACTGAACTATAATGCATGTACAAGTGATAGAGCATTGCTCTCAGCCATGTGAACTAATCAGTAATGAGCAGAGATAGCAAAGCAGCCAGGCACTGTCAGAGGAAAGCACACTTTGCACTGCGGAGTCAGGGAACTGTTTAAATGGGATTCTTCCTCCTGGGCAAGCTGGTGTACCTTGCAGACTGGACCCGCTCACTCCTGACGAAAGACAGACACTAAAATGTTGGAGTAACTCAGTGGGACAGGCAGCATTGACCCGAAACGTCACCCGTTCCTTCTCTCCAGAGATGCTGTCTGACCCGCTGAGTTACTGCAGCATTTTGCGTCTATCCTTGGTACAAAGCAGCACCTGCAGTTCCTTCCTACACATTCCTGACTCAACTCAGGGATGCCTATCAGAGTGTGTGTCGGAGGGAGCAGCTCCGGGATGACACAGGAACGGTAGAGCCCACAATGGTCCATTGTTGGCTGTGGAAGAGATGATAACGAAGGTATATGAAAATGCAGAAACTCATAACTTCATCATAAGTTCATACGTTCATAAGTGATAGGTGGAGAATCCTCTGCCTCAGAGGGCGGTGGAGGCCGGTTCTCTGGATACTTTCAAGAGAGAGCTAGATAGGGCACTTGAAGATAGTGGAGTCAGGGGATATGGGGAGAAGGCAGGCACGGGGTACTGATTGGGGATGATCAGCCATGATCACATTGAATGGCGGTGCTGGCATGAAGGGCCGAATGGCCTCTACTCCTGCACCTATTGTCTATTGTCTAATTCGGCCCATTAATCCTACTCTGCCATTCAATCATGGCTGATCTATCTTTAGCTCTCAACCCCATTCTCCTGCCTTTCCCCCATAACCCCAGACACCCACACTAATCAAGAATTTGTCAATCTACACCTTAAAAATATCCACTGACTTGGCCTCCACCACCGTCCGTGGCAATGAATACCACAGATTCACCACCCTCCTCATAAAGAAATTCCTCCTCATCTCCTTCCAAAAGGTCTGTGGATGCACAGAGTTTAACGGCAGGAAGAACACACGAAGAAAGTTTATAACTGATATCTGGTGGCAGATATCACTATATCTATATATCACTATATCACTATATCACTATATATCACTATATCACTATATCACTATATCTGGTGGCAGATTAGGTAAGGGGGAGATGCAACGAGACCTGGGTGTCATGGTACACCAGTCATTGAAAGTAGGCATGCAGGTGCAGCAGGCAGTGAAGAAAGCAAATGGTATGTTAGCATTCATAGCGAAAGGATTTGAGTATAGGAGCAGGGAGGTTCTACTGCAGTTGTACAGGGTTTTGGTGAGGCCACACCTGGAGTACTGCGTACAGTTTTGGTCTCCAAATCTGAGGAAAGACATCCTTGCCATAGAGGGGGTACAGAGAAGATTCACCAGACTGATTCCTGGGATGTCAGGACTTTCATATGAGGAAAGATTGGATAGACTCGGTTTGTACTCGATGGAATTTAGAAGATTGAGGGGGGATCTTATAGAAACCTACAAAATTCTTAAGGGGTTGGACAAGCTAGATGCTGGAAGATTGTTCCCGATGTTGGGGGAGTCCAGAACAAGGGGTCACAGTCTAAGGATAAGGGGGAATTCCTTTAGGACCGAGATGAGGAAAACATTCTTTACACAGAGAGTGGTGAGTCTCTGGAATTCTCTGCCACAGAAGGTAGTTGAGGCCAGTTCATTGGCTATATTTAAGAGGGCATTAGATGTGGCACTTGTGGCTAAAGGGATCAGGGGGTATGGAGAGAAGGCAGGTACGGGATACTGAGTTGGATGATCAGCCATGATCACATTGAATGGCGGTGCAGGCTCGAAGGGCCGAATGGCCTACTCCTGCACCTATTTTCTATGTTTCTATGTTTCTATAAAACGCTCATTTAACCAAAACCACAATGAGTATTTTGACCAGGGGGCTATTTATTTAGGAAAGGTATACGGTGAATGATTTATAAAAAGTACAAAAGAGATTTATGGAGACAATTGCATGGGTAGACAGGAATGCTGGGGTTGTTTGCCTTTCGATAACAGGACCTTTCTGTCCTGGGCCTCCTCCACTGTCAGAGTGAGGCCAAACGTAAATTGGAGGAACAGCACCTCATCTTTTGCTCGGGTAGCTTACACCCCAGCGGTATGAACATTTGCTTCTCTAACTTCAAGTAACCCATGCATCCCCTCTCTCTCCGCCCCTCCCCCACCCTAGTTTCAATGTTGTCTTGTTGAGTTTCATTGTCTGCGACTTGATTTCTCCTAACCCACGGCCAACATTGGCCTGTTTCCTTGATCATTGTTACATATCTTTCATTCATTTGTTCTATATCTCTCTACATCGCCGTCTATATCTCTCATTTCCCTTGTCCCTGACTCTCAGTCTGAAGAAGGCTCTCGACCCGAAACGTCACCTAATCCTTTTTTCCATCCAGAGATGCTGCCTGACCCGCTGAGTTACTCCTGCTTTTTTGTGTCTATCTTCCATTTTGTGGGCAGTGGGCAGGTGCTATCAACCTGCACGGGAAGGTAGACGCTCACGCCCCCACGAGTCTCGGGCAGATGGGGCCCGTCAGCCTGGGAAGGCAGTCCATCTAGGAGAGGGAAAACTCAGATTTAAAGCCTCCACTGCCTTGTGGCCATATCCAGTCATGGAAAAGGCTCCAGGAGTAAACCTCAAGAAAATCCGGAGTCGGAGCCCCTAAGGCAGTTCGTCGTTGTCTACAACCTCGCTCTGGCAGCTCCTGCGATGGCGCTGGTGCCAAACTGTAACGGCCCTGCTGTTCCTTTGGATCGATCAGCGACGTGGAGAGGGGGGACGTGCCTCACGGGCAACAGCCTGTCTGTCCTCCATGTGACATCGATCGCCCAGGCTTGCATCCGATCCGACCAGGATGCATCACACATGGTCAGCCATGACCGAGAGGGGCCTCCTTCCATATAAAATCATGGCGGATTGAGGCAGAGTTGAGCGATAGTTTCCTTGCACACAGAGTGAAAATGATTGGCAAAAGAAATCAACAATACTGTGTGATTACAATGTGGAATATGGTATTCAGTCCTGGCCTTCAAAAAGCTACTGGTAAGCACCTTAGTTTAGTTCAGAGACACAGCGAGGAAACGGAACCTTCAGCCCACCAAGTCTGCGCCGACCAGCGATCCCCGCACACTAGCACTATCCTACACACGCTAGGGACAATTTACAATTTTACCAAAGCCAATTACCCTACAAACCTGCACGTGTGGGAGGAAACCGGAGCACCCGGAGTAAACCCACGCAGGCCACGGGGAGAACGCACAAACTTCGTACCGACAGCGCCCGTAGTCAGGATCGAGCCCGGGTCTCTGGCGCTGTGAGGCAGCAACTCTACCGCTGCGCCACCGTGATCCCAGTGTGTAGCAAGTGGTTGATCCCGAGATCAGGAATGAAGAGGACATCTTGTGACGAATAGTAGCAGATCTGTGACTGCCCCAAACACTTCACTGATCCTGTGACAAGCTTTTCTGGTTTAATGTGCGTGGTGTTCTTGTGTGCGTGTTGTGACGAAGGTTCTTGCCGTGATGGTTGAGGAGTAACGACTTGTATGAATGGTGCCACCGCGGAACACTTAATTACATAATTAAAAATCTAACCGGGCTTCCAGAGCTAGATAACAAGTGCTTAAAACTAATGGCGCAAGTAAACAGGAGGAATTCAGCTCATCTAAGATACCTTGACGGTCTATGGGAATCCTTAGTGAAACATCTTAGGAAGTGTCTAAAATAGATAGACACAGTGGCGCAGCGGTAGAGTTGCTGCCTTACAGCGCCGGAGACAAGTCCAAGTTCAAGTTCAAGAGAGTTTATTGTCGTGTGTCCTTGATAGGATAATGAAATTCTTGCTTTGCTTCAGTACAACAGAACATAGTAGGCATGAAGTGTTAAAGAAGGAACTGCAGATGCTGGAGAATCGAAGGTTACACAAAAGGCTGGAGAAACTCAGCGGGTGCAGCAGCATCTAAGGAGCGAAGGAGATAGGCGACGTTTCGGGTCGAGACCCTTCTTCAGACAAAAAAATACTTTGGAAGTCTGGTTACTGTTGCAATGCAGTAGGTTTAGTTTAAAGATACAGCATGGAAACAGGCCCTTCGGCCCACTGAGTCCGTGCCGACCACCGATCACCTGTTCATATTCAACGTTTTCCCACTTTTGCACCCGCTCCCTGCACGTTAGGGCCAATCTACGGAGGGCCAATTAACCTACAAACCCTGCACGTCTTTGGGATGTGGGATGAAACACAGGCACCCGGAGAAAACCCACGCGGTCACAGGGAGAATGCGCAAACTCCGTACAGACAGCGCCTACAGTCAAGACCGAACACTGTGTCGCCACTAGGTATCTGATGATGAAGTGTGTTATAATCAACACTTTGCAGGCTTTACCTTGCACTAAACGTTATTCCCTTCTCATGTGTCTGTACACTGTGAACGGCTGGATTGTAATCATGTATTGTCTTCCCGCTGGCTGGATAGCACGCAGCAAAAGCTTTTCACTGTACCTCGGTACACGTGACAATAAACTAAACTGTAGGGGTTGATCAGGCAGGAAAGGGTTGGAATATATCTTGGCACGATTATGCTCACATACCCTTTTCACAAAAAAAATTCTTGGTACTGTGAAATTGAAGATTTTACACTGGTTTGTTCGGGAGGCAGCTGGATCTGTGAAAATCATATTCCATTCTTGAACAGAGTGTAATGGCAACATTAATCACTTCTGTTCTATTCACCGCAGCTGATATAATTAACAGGATATTCAGCCGACTGGCAAATCGGAACTAACGGGAAAGTTAACCTGAAGGACTTGATTACTATGAAATTTTGTGTTAAATTTTGAGGTCATAACACATGCTTGGAATTATTGTAGATTTCTTTAGATCACATAAAGGTTTACACTTCTTAACGCCATCCAGTTTTGAGTTTTAAAACTAAATAAGGACTTTTTAAAGTATAATATATAATATTTTGCGTGAAATAATTTCAGTTTTAGTTTAGCATGGTTTTGAGATACAGCATGGAAACAGGCCCTTCGGCCCACCGAGTCCGCGTCAACCAGCGATCCCCGCACATTACCCGACACACACTAGGGACAATTTACACTTGCACCAAGCCAATTAACCTACAAACCTGTACGTCTTTGGAATGTGGGAGGATACCGTAGATCTCGGAGAAAACCCAACGTGGTCACGGGGTGAGCGTGCAAACTCCGTACAGACAGCACCCGTTGTCAGGATCGAACCCGTGTCTCTGGGGCTGTAAGCGCTGTCAGGCAACAACTGTGCTGCTGTGCCACCATGCCACCCAAATAAGCAAATCACTTGCAAGCCCCCATAAACAGCAATGCATGGAAGATTGAATCACATGTTATTATCCTGAGTGGAGAGATAGGGTGAATGCACAAGGTATTTTACCCAGAGTAGGGGAATCAAGAATCAGACAGAAACAAGGAACTGCAGATGTTAGTTTAATTTAGTTCAGTTCAGCTTATTGTCACGTGTGTAATTTAGTTTAGTTCAGCTTATTGTCACGTGTTGAGGTACAGTGAAAAGCTTCTTTGATACGTGCTATCCAGTCAAGATGTTCCCCAGAGATGCAGCTCGACCTGCTGAGTTGCCCTTTCAAGAATCAGAGGACATAGGCTTTAGGTGAGAGGGGAGAGATTTAATAGGAACCTGAGGGGCAACATGTTCATGCAGATGGTGGTGAGTGTATGGAACGGGCTGCCAGAGGAAGTACTCCACTAGTGCATGTATATTCAGGAATGGGAGGGTGTGGATCACACATAGACAGAAGCACTTTAACATTGTCATCAGTGTTTGACGGCTCTGGGCCTGTACTCGCTGGAATTTAGAAGAATGAGGGGGGACCTCATGGAAACATACAGTGTAGTAAAAGGCTTGGATAGCGTGGATGTGGAGATGATGTTTCCACTAGTGGAAGAGTCTAGGACTAGAGGTCACAGCCTCAGAATTAAAGGATGTTCCTTTAGGAAGGAGATGAGGAGGAATTTCTTTAGTCAGAGGGTGGTGAATCTGTGGAATTCTTTGCCACACAAGGCTATGGAGACCAAGTCAATTGATAATTTTTTGACAGAGATAGACAGATTCTTGATTTGTACGGGTGTCAGGGGTCACGGGGAGAAGGCGGGAGAACGGGGCGAGGAGGAAGAAATAAATCATTCACGATTGAATGACAGAGTAGACTTGATGGGCCGAATGGCCTTATTCTGCTCCTATCACTTGTGACCTTATGATCTTATGTTCAGCACAGATATTGTGGGCAGAAGGGCCTGTTCCTGTACTGTACCGCACCAGATTCTATGTTCTAACTGAGCAAAGAAAATATGGAAGGCAGGTCTTGAATATAGTTTTCATAAAGAATCCTAATTTAAATTTGTTGACTAAGGCTATAAATCCGTATATTTAGGATGTTTGAACATTTGTGTTAAATAATAACAGACTCCTGCCAAGTCCTGAAGGATTTAGTTGATAATATACCATTCACTTTCATTTCCCAGAACTCAGTGTAATGAAACGATTTCCTCCACTCAAGTGCATTTTTATTAATAAAATATGATTTCTTATTGCATTGGCCTTTCTGCCCACTCTCCCCATTTCTAACGAGACTGATTCACCCCCCCACTGCTCACACTATATACCAAATCAATCAAAATTAGAGATTAACAATAAATAAAAAAGGAGATATTAGATTTGCGGAGATGCTGGCATCCTGAGCAATAAGCAAAGTGCTGGAGAAACTCACCGGGTCAGGCAGCATCTGTGGAGGGAATGGACAGACAATGTTTCGGGTCGGAACCCTTCTTCAGACTCAAACATCAGAAGAGAAACAGGGAACTGAAAAATATTATTTTGATTTAAGAAAGAGCTGCAGATGCTGGAAAAATCGAAGGTAGACATAAATGCTGGAGAAACTCAGCGGGTGCGGCAGCATCTATGGAGCGAAGGAGATAGGCAACGTTTCGGGCTGAAACCCTTCTTCAGACTGATGTAGAGTGGGGAGGGGGGGGGGGGGGCGGGAAGGAGAAAGGAGGAGCCCGAGGGCTGAGGGAGAGTTGAGATGGGGAGGAGACAGCAAGGGCTACCGGAAATTGGAGAAGTCAATGTTTATGCCGCTAGGGTGCAGACTGCCCGAGCGGAATATGAGGTGCTGCTCCTCCTATTTCCGATGGTGCTCACTCTGGCCATGGAGGAGGCCCAGGACAGAGAGGTCGGATTCGGAATGGGAGGGGAGTTGAAGTGCTGAGCCACAGGGAGATCAGGTTGGTTAATGCGGACCGAGCGGAGGTGTTCGGCGAAACGATCGCCAAGCCTACACTTGGCCTCACCGATGTAGATCAGCTGGCATCTAGAGCAGCGGATGCAATAGATGAGGTTGGAGGAGGTGCAGGTGAACCTCTGTCGCACCTGGAACGACTGCTTGGGTCCTTGAATGGAGTGGAGGGGGAAGGTAAAACGACAAGTGTAGCATCTCTTGCGGTTGCAAGGGAAAGTGCCCGGAGAGGGGGTGGTGCGGGTGGGAAGTGAAGACCTTCGATCTTCCAGCATCTGCAGTTCCTTCATTAACACTTGAGAGGACTTTACTGGCTTTACCTTGCACTAAGCGATATTATAAGGTCATAAGGTCATGTGATATGAGCAGAATGAGGCCATTCGGCCCATCAAGTCTGCTCCGCCATTTAATCTTGGCTGATCTATCTTTCCCTCCTAACCTCATTTTCCTGCCTTCTCCCCATAACCCCTGACACCCGTACTAATCAAGAACTCCCTTATCGTGTAACTTATCGTGATACACTGTAAATGGCTCGATGGTAATCAGGTATTGTCTTTCGCAGACAGGATAGCACGCAACAAAAGCTTTTCACGGTACCTCGTACACGCAACAATAAACAAAACTAAACTTAATAACAATGAGTGGGTTTCCTGGAAATAGACTCAAAACGCTGGAGTAACTCAGCGGGACAGGCAGCATCTCTGGAGAGAAGGAATGGGTGATGTTTCGGGTCGAGACCCTTCTTCCCAGATAGGACAATGAAATTCTTGCTTGCTGCAGCACAACAGGATATTGTAGTCACAGATACAGAGCAGATCAGTATGTCCATATACCACATATACACACATCAGTAAACAGATAAAGTGCAATAAGTTGTTATAGTTATCGTTCATAGTTTGTTTGAAGCTGTGTTTCATAGTCTGATGGCTATGGGGAAGAAGCTGTTCCTGAACCTGGATGTTGCAGATTTCAGGCTCCTGTACCTTCTACCTGATGGCAGCGGAGAGATTTTTTTTTTTTTTTAGCTGGGTATGTGTGGGGGGTGGGGTGGGGAAACTTTTTTAATATTTTCCCTGTACGGAGGACCCGACCTTTCCTCTGTTGGGTCTCCGTTGCCGTTGGGGCCTAGCACAGTGGAGCAGCCTCCAACAGGACCTGGGGCTCCAGTCGCGGAGCTGCGGGCTACTCACCCTCGTGGGGCTGGCCGAGTTCGGAACGGGAGGAGCTGTGGTGGCGAGCTGCTGCTTCCCGACCCCGGAGATTCGGAGGCTCCAGCTGCAGGCTGGTGGACGGTAACACCGGGAGCTCGCGGGTCCCTGGTGGGAGACCACTTTTCGGAGCTCCCGTAACGGCAACTTCTCCTGCCCGAGTTGCGGGGTTGAAGACGACCTGGAGCGGGGCCTTACATCGCCCGGCGCGGCTTTAATGGCCACGGGACTTGCTAGGGCCCGCCGGGGGCTCCAACATCAAGACCCGGAGCGGGGCCTTACATCGCCCGGCGTGGCATGAATGGCCGTGGGACTTATTTACCATCGCCCGCCGGGGGCTTTGACTCTGACATCGGGAGAAGAATGGGGAGTGCAGGGGAGAGATAAGACTTTGCCTTCCATCACAGTGAGGAGGAGATTCTCTGTGATGGAGGGGGGTCTCGACCCGAAACGTCGCCTATCTCCTTCGCTCCTTAGATGCTGCTGCACCCGCTGAGTTTCTCCAGCTTTTTGTGTAACCTTCCCTGTGATGGATGTTTGTGTAAATTGTATTGTGTCTTGGTTCTTTTCTTGTATATATGACTACAGAAGCGAAATTTCGTTTGAACCTCAATGAGGTTCAAATGACAATAAACGGTATTGTATTGTAGTGTGTGGCCAGGATGGTGTGGGTCCTTGATGCTGTTGGCAGCCTTTTTGAGGCAGCGACTGCGATAGATCCCCTCGATGGTGGGGAAGGTCAGAGCCGATGATGGACTGGGCTGTGGTTACGACTTTTTGCAGCCTTTTCTGCTCCTGGATGCTCAGGTTGCCAAACCAAGCCACGATGCAACTGGTCAGCATTAGTTTATACAGACAGAGCAGGAACCATATCCCATGTCGTGAAGAGTAAAGAGTTTTCTGTGTCAGACTGTTGGTATTTTTACCTTGCTGATTGGGTTTGGATAGAAAATATAATATCACCTCCTGCTTTATTTTCGAAACTGCCTTCACATCTTTTCTATCAAATTGGAGTTTAGAAGGGATCCGCATTTACCTGCAATGTCCTTTCAGCGAGGAAATTAGTTCCAGCCGTATTTATTCCTTGCAGAAGTCTCTCATTTTCTGTCTCTCTATAAAATTTGACCTGTTGTAATACTTTTTATTACCATTTTCAGGAGATGAAATTGGTTCCAGTAGAGTTAAGATATCGCTGTTGTTGCTGCTGCACTCTGAGCTTTCTCAGCTATATCGCTTCCAGCTGCAAGCCTTACTGAACCGAAAAAGAGGAGTTCTATCTCAAATTAGATTTTCTTTAACTGAGTAATACTCAACGCCATTTTAGCACCATATCATGCGTGCTGCCGATTAATAATCATACTTTCTTTATTATTGTGTTGACTTAAAAAAGGTGCTAATGGGCTTGCGGCAAGATGCTTCCAAACCAATATCATTAAACGAAAATTATGCTGGAATGAATGAATGAATGAATGAATAAATTTATTGGCCAAGTATTCACATACAAGGAATTTGCCTTGGTGCTCCGCCCACGTGACAACGACATACAGTGACAGTTAGGAATTACATCATTAAACATTAAACATTAATAATAAAACATTATTGATTAAACATGTGAATTAAATAAAATACCAGAGCAAAAGGCAGCTACAGATTTTTGGTTATTGAGTAGAGCAACTACTCGTGGAAAAAAAGCTGTTTTTATGTCTGGCTGTGGCGGCTTTGACAGTCCGGAGTTGCCTTCCAGAGGGAAGTGATTCAAAGAGTTTGTGGCCAGGGTGAGAGGGGTCAGAGATGATCTTGCCCGCTCGCTTCCTGGCCCTTGCAGTGTACAGTTCATCAATGGAGGGAAGGTTGCAGCCAATAACCTTCTCAGCTATCGGACGATTCGCTGCAGCCTCCAGGTGTCGTGCTTGGTGGCTGAGCCTAACCAGACCATGATGGAGAAGGTGAGGACAGACTGTACGATGGCCGTGTAGAATTGGACCATCATTGCCTGTGGCAGATTGTGCTTCCTCAGCTGCCGCAGGAAATCTTGAGTAAAACACATGGATGGACGATGTTTCAGGTCGTGACCCTTCTTCAGCGTGGGGGCAAGTTGGGCCGATGGGCCTGTTTCCACGTTGTAACTCTCTATGAACAGCTGGAAGAGCTCAACAGGTCAGGCAGCATCTGTGGAGGGAAAGCTTTAGCTTCAGATTTTGGTTGATCATTGGTTTAGTTTGGTTTAAAGGTACAGTGTGGAAACGGGCCCATTAGCCCATCGAGTAGCAACGTCGATCCTAGTTTCAGGTTAACTGGCCTCTGTAAATTGCCCACAGTGGGTAGTTTAGTTTAGAGGTTCAGCATTCCAGCGGTCACCCATACACTAGTTCTACCCTACACACTCTACTAAATTACTCCAGCACTTTGTGTCTTTTTTGATATTCCAACCCCAACAATCACCTATCCATTTCCACCAGAAATGCTGCCTGACCCGCTGAGTTACTCCAGCACTTTGTGTCTATCTTTGATATAAAGCAGCATCTGCGGTTCCTTTTTATTACCTGTAACCCATAGACCTGGGTACTCTAAGGGGTGAACAAGAGGCAGTTAGTTATTGGACATTGAAGGAACTGCAGATGCTGGAATCTTGAGTAGAGCACTTGGATAGGCGATGTTTCGGTCAGGACCCTTCTTCATATTCAGAGTCCGAAGAAGGGCCCCAACCCGAAACGTCACCCATCCATGTTCTCCACAGATGCTGCCTGACCCGCTGAGTTACTCCAGCACTCTGTGAAACGTCACCTATCCATGTCCTCCACAGATGCTGCCTGACCCGCTGAGTTATCCAGCACTCTGTGAAACGTCACCCATCCATGTTCTCCACAGATGCTGCCTGAACCGCTGAGTTACTCCAGCACTCTGTGAAAAGTCACCCATCCATGTTCTCCACAGATGCTGCCTGACCCGCTGAGTTACTCCAGCACTCTGTGAAAAGTCACCCATCCATGTTCTCCACAGATGCTGCCTGACCCGCTGAGTTACTCCAGCACTCTGTGAAACGTCACCTATCCATGTTCTCCACAGATGCTGCCTGACCCGCTGAGTTATCCAGCACTCTGTGAAAAGTCACCCATCCATGTTCTCCACAGATGCTGCCTGACCCGCTGAGTTACTCCAGCATTTTGTGCTATACTCCTTCTTGCATATGGCGTGCCCAAAGTTGTGAGACAACTCGTTCTGTTTGATCTTCTGTTTGTGCATGCCAGGCGGAATGCATTCGTCGAAACAGGGTGGACCACTTCAGGGTGAAGGTTGCAAACTCCCACCCCTTGTGTTACACTAGCAGTGCCGACCCTAGCTAGTAAAGTCCTTCTAGACTGTTGCAGACCTGGCCCTGAAGGTTCTCAGGCAGCAGGCGGGGAGCCAGGCGAGAGGGAGACAAGGGGAAGGCAAAGTGAAGGAACGGTGCCAATCTTCCAGGCCGCCCTCTAGTAACTGCTTGGCATTCTCCCTCTGCTCCCCGAGGTTGATTAATCCTGGCCCAGGGCGCAGAAATCCAATCATGTGGTCTTGAGAGCGATTGGTAAATCTTCCCCGCATCATTTACTGCAAAATGATCCACTTTAGTGCATTTGTTCTGGTGAATGCTAATTTCCTCAAATGAATTGGTCGGTAATTCTGGACAAAGAAGTGAATAAAAATGGGAAGCTGCTGCAAAGATCTGCAGTCTGAAACATTTATCTGCTAGGGTGGAACTGCAGATGCTGGTTTACACCGAAGATAGACACCGAGTGCTGGAGTAACTCAGCGGGACAGGCAGCATCTCCGGAGAGAAGGTATGGGTGACGTTTCAGGTCGAGACCCTTCTTCACACTTAAGAAGATTCAAACGTCATCCATTCCTTCTCTCCAGAGATGCTGCCTGACCTGCTGAGTTACTCCAGCACTTTGTGTCTATCTACTGCATACTTCCTTACTTCAACATTTCTTCCTTCCTTCCTTCCTTCCTTCCTTCCTTCCTTCCTTCCTTCCTTCCTTCCTTCCTTCCTTCCTTCCCTCCTTCCCTCCTTCCTTCCTTCCTTCCTTCCTTCCCTCCTTCCCTCCTTCCCTCCTTCCTTCCTTCCTTCCTTCCTTCCTTCCTTCCTTCCTTCCTTCCTTCCTTCCCTCCTTCCTTCCCTCCTTCCTTCCTTCCTTCCTTCCTTCCTTCCTTCCTTCCTTCCCTCCTTCCTTCCTTCCTTCCTTCCTTCCTCCTTCCCTCCTTCCCTCCTTCCTTCCTTCCTGCCTTCCTTCCTTCCTTCCTTCCTTCCTTCCCTCCTTCCCTCCTTCCTTCCCTCCTTCCTTCCCTCCTTCCTTCTCTCCTTCCTTCCCTCCTTCCTTCCCTCCTTCCTTCCTTCCTTCCTTCCTTCCTTCCTTCCTTCCTTCCTTCCTTCCTTCCTTCCTTCCTTCCTTCCTTCCTTCCTTCCTTCCTTCCTTCCTTCCTTCCCTCCTTCCTTCCTTTCTTCCTTCCACGTTTCTCTGCTAGTTCAGTACAGTTGCAGCACTTCCGCTCCGCGATGCCAGTCCAGTCAGGAAAACACGTGAGATGTTTCTGGGGTCACTCAGCCTCACGGTGGCGCAGCGGTAGAGTTACTGCGCCTCAGCACCAGAGACCCAGGTTCGATCCTGACTACGGGTGCCGTCTGTATGGAGTTTGTATGTTCTCCTCGTGACCTGCGTGGGTTTCCTCCGGGGTGCTCCAGTTTCCTCCTACACTCCAAAGACGTACAGGTCTTTGGGTTAATTTGCTTCGGCAAAATTGTAAAATTGTCCCTAGTGTGTGTGTGGGATCGTGCTAGTGTACGGGATGATCGCAGGTCGGCGTGGACTCTGTGGGCCGAAGGGCCTGTTTCCATGCCGTATATCTCTAAAGTCTAAAGTCAGGATCGAACCTGGATCTCTGACACTGTGAGGCAGTGGCTCTTCTAGATAACTGTCATTGAATGGTAGGTCGACAAAAATGCTGGAGAAACTTAGTGGGTGAGGCAGCATCTATGGAGCGAAGGAATAGGTGACGTTTTGGGTCGAGACCCTTCTTCAGACTGAAGGGTCATTGAATGATGGTGGGTATGTGGAGGGAATGGCCAGAGGAGGTAGTTGGGATAGTGTAGGATAGTGCTAGTGCACGGGATGACCGCTGGTCAGCACACACCCGGTGGGCCGAAGGGCCTGTTTCAGCGTTGTGTCTCTAAAGTCCAAGGTCTCGGGCGGTAATCACACAAAATAAATTAAATTTGGAAAGCTGAACATGCTACGAGAGCCTTTGAGGCAGCACACAATATAATCTGTGCCTGTGAATATTATTAAACTGCATATTGATTGCACTTGCTGCCAATCATATAAAATTGCTTCCACTGTATGCGTAATGAATTCTCCTGATTGGGGCTAGTTAGCCCTCAGAGCCGTGAGAACTGAGCGAGATATACCAGCTTTAACCTGGAGGAACAGCACCTCATATTTCGCTTGGCCAGCTTACAACCCAGCGGTATGAATATTGATTTCTCTAACTTCAAGTAACCCTTGCTTTCCCTCTCTCTCCGTCCCCTCCCCCACCCTAGTTGCCCAACTCAATGTGTAGGAAGGAACTGCAGATGCTGGTTTCAACCGAAGATAGACACAAAATGCTGGAGTAACTCAGCGGGACAGGCAGCGTCTCCGGAGAGAAGGAATGGCTGACTTTTCGGGTCGAGACCCGTCCACATACTGCAAAAGGGTATCGACCCGAGACCTGGAAGTCTGCAGTTCCAGGGTGTATGCTATCCCTGGTTAGAAGTTTACAACAGACATTGCAAATTGGTAGAGTAATATTTGAGCTTTCAGCCTTAACTCTCTCTCCTCGTTTAATGGGAGGTTTTTAAAGTTTCTGCGTTAGAGGACAATGTGGGTTTGTTTCCAGCCACATGGAATAATGGAAAACAGCTCAGGAGGTGGATCAGACCTCAGGGGGACTGATGATAACTTTAACATCAGTTGATAACTTCCACGTGTTTATTTGTGTTGGGTCTTCACCACATACTGTTCCACTGACACTATGGAACTTTCCACATGCACAGGGTTGAGCCCACAGTCAGATACACCCTTTGGAAAAAAGGGCTTTGATTTTCCTTTAGTCCGAAGAAGGGTTGCGACCCAAAATGTCACCCATCCTTGTTCTCCACAGATGTTGCCTGACTTGCTGAGTTACTCCGGCACTGTGTCTATCTTGCCTTTATCCTGTTACATAAACCCAATGGCAACTTGGTTTGAATGTGGGTACGTTATGGAACACCAGGGCGGCACGGTGGCGCAGCGGTAGAGTTGCTGCCTCACAGCGCCAGAGACACGGGTTCCATCCTGACTACGAGTGCTGTCCGTACGTTCTCCCGTGACCTGCGTGCGTTTTCTCCGGGATCTCCCGTTTCCACCCGCATGCCAAAGACGTGCAGGTTTGAAGGTTAATTGGCTTGGTGTAATTGGAAATTGGCCCTAACGTGTGTAGGATAGCATTAAGGGCCTGTCCCACGTAGGCTATTTGTTAGGAGACTAGGCTGTCACCACACGGTCGCCGGGGTGTCGCCTGAATGGTCGTGAGTCGTCTCCTCAGTCGCCCAAAGAGTCGTAGCGTCTTTCTGGTCGCCGCTGGATTTTGATCATGTTCAAAACGTTTTGGCGACAGTTGGCGACAGTTGGCTTGACGTAGGTGCTGTCGTGGATTGTCGCCGGTGCCGACTTTGGTGAATTCCATTGGCGACAACCCACGTCAACCGGTGACAGAATTGTCTGCAGTTGTCGCCGACAAGGTCGTAGCTTGTCGCAGGTGGACGTGGGTTGACTTCGGTTGTCGTATGTTGTCGCCTGTGTGGTCACAGGTGGACGTCCTAACGGGTCGCCGGTTGTCGGTAGCTTGCTGTAGCTTGACGTCGACTAGGTGGTAGGTTGGTGTAGACATTGTCGTAGACATTGTCGTACGGGGGTCCAGTCGTTGGTTTTTCAGCAACTTGCTATGACTATGACAGTCGCCAGCAGTCGCCGAAAAAACGCTGAAAAAAGTGATATGCCCTTACGTGTGCGGAGACCGCTATTCGGCGCAGACGCGGTGGGCCGAAGGGTTAGTTTCCGCACTATATCTCTAAACTAAACTAAACCACTAGGCAAAGTAACACGGACAAAGAGTCTGAAGAAGGGTCTCGACCCGAAACGTCGCCTATCTCCTTCGCTCCTGAGATGCTGCTGCACCCGTTGAGTTTCTCCAGCCTTTTGTGTACCCAGGCAAAGTGACACAACTGGTTTATGCAGTACAGGGATGGAAGTCGATGAGGAATTTCCAGTAAGGAGGCAAAGCATTTCAATTTGAGTTTGTTTTGCTGAAGTCTGAACACTTATGTCAGGTGCAGTGCAGCTGTTAATGCATCTAGTTGCTGGGTCTCCCTGGTTTATTTAGAGCTGTCAGCTTATCTTTAGTAGCAAATGAAGAGGAGGGAGCAGTGAGTAACAGGGTAAAAGACGGAAAAGTGAGACAAGCGGCACGGTGGCGCAGCGGTAGAGTTGCTGCCTCACAGCGCCAGGCACACGGGTTCCATCCTGACGACAGGTGCTGTCTGTACCGAGTTTGTACGTTCTCCCTGTGCTCCGGTTTCCTCCCACACTCCAAAGACATACAGTACAAGTTGGTCTGTTAATTGGCCTCCGAAATCTTTTTCATGTTGTCCCTTTTTTCTTTTTCTTGATAACCTGCGGGTGTCAGGGGTAAAGGGGCGAAGGCAGGAGAATGCGTTTGATAGATCAGCCACGATTGAATGGCAGAGTAGACTTGATGGGCCGAATGGCCTAATTCTGCTCCTGGAACCTGTGGACTATGTATACAATGTTTGCATACCAATGTTGTGCTGTTGCAAATAATAATTCCATTGTTCCTTTTCGGGGACACAGATGACAATACAACTCTTGTCTCTTGACCAGAAACATGGACCATATCTTTGCCTCCATAGATGCTGCCTGACCTGCTGAAGCTTTCCAGTTTGGTTTTTATGTTTATTTCCCTTAAAGGTAGGGATATATAAAAGTCAAGTCAAAATCAATTCACGCAGAGTAGGTATCTGCAGAAATCAGCAAAACATTAATTTGATATTTCATAAATCTGACATATAAAACTTTAACAAAATATATACGACAGACAAGTCAGGAAATGAAATGGATTTTCCAGATATTTTTGAAAAAATCATTGATAAATTCTTAAGCAGCAGTATTCTGATGTTGTGTGAGAAGGAACTGCAGATGCTGGTTAACACTGAAGATGCTGGAGTAACTCAAACGGACAGGCAGCATCTATGGAGAGAAGGAACGGGTGATGTTTCGCATCGAGACCCTTCTTCAGACTGAGAGTCAGGGGAGTGGGAGACACAGAGATATGAAGGGTAAGGTGTGAAGGATGTGAGATGAGGGAAAACCTTTTCACCCAGAGAGTTGTGAATCTGTGCAATTCTCTGCCCCAGAAGGCAGTGGAGGCCAATTCACTGGATGTTTTCAAGAGAGAGTTTAGGGCCTGTCCCACCAGCATGCAACTCCATGCGATGAGCGCGACCTAACGTAGTCGCTTAAGCCGTCCGGCGTCGCGGGGCCGGTCCCACTTCGATCGCCGGAGCCATGCGGAATTGTGCGGAGTTCGTCCCGACATCGCGCGGGGCTCCGAAAAACTGACTATGTTCAAAAATTCCGCGCGGCAACGGCTTGTCGGCTCGCAGTCGCCTCGACGCATTACACACCGCCTCGACGTCGTGCCTCCGTGACCCTCTCTGTAGGTGCCTCCGTGACCCTCTATGTGTGTGGCTCCGTGGCCCTCTGTGTGTGTGCCTCTGTGCCCCTCTCTGTGTGCCCCTCTCAGTCCTGGCGAACTTACCTTAAGACTTTGCTCCAAGTTCGCCTCACTTTGCGCCGCGTTGCGCCACTCACCCGACCTCCACGCGGCCCTCGCTGCCGGTTTGGTCACGCTTGCCGCATGCAGGCGCATGCTGATGGGAACGGCCCTGTACAGGGGATCACCCGACCTCCGCGCGGCCCCCGTTTCTAGTTTGATCGCGCTCATAGCATGGAGTCGGATGCTGGTAGAACAGGCCCTTTAGATTTAGCTCTTAGGGCTAACGGAATAAAGGGATATGGGGAAAAATGCAGGAACTGGATACTGATTTTGGATGATCAGCCATGATCATATTGAATGACGGTGCTGGCAGAGATAAAATTGAATCAGCAGGACAGTCAGACTGGTCGGAGAATTGGGATGACAGTGATACTAGTATGTCAACTAGGGTGGGGGAGGGATGGAGAGAGAGGGAAAGCAAGGGTTACTTGAAGTTAGAGAAGTCAATGTTCATACCGCTGGGGTGTAAGCTGCCCAAGCAAAATATGAAGTGCTGTTCCTCCATTATTTAGATGTTGTTCAATTCTGATTGAATATTAAACTTTCCCCAAATCATTGGCCTCCCCATTCTATTTGCAAGCTTTTAATCTTAAACCTCACAAATCCCCAAATCAATGCAAGTTACTTAAAGACTAAAAACGTTATTTGGAGTATTGAAGGTAGACAAAAATGCTGGAGAAACTCAGCGGGTGAGGCAGCATCTATGGAGCGAAGGAATAGGCGACCTTTCGGGTCGACCAAAACGTCGCCTATTCCTTCGCTCCATAGATGCTGCCTCACCCGCTGAGTTTCTCCAGCATTTTTGACTACCTTAAATCTTTCCAGCATCTGCAATTCTTTCTTAAACATTTGGAGTATTGTGATCAGGTTTGGTCACAATGTTTTTAGGAAGATGGTGTTAAGTTGGAAAGGGTGCAGAAAAGATTTAGAAATATGGAAACATAGAAACTAGGTGCAGGAATAGGCCATTCGGCCCTTCGAGCCAACACAGCCATTCAATCATGAATGATCATGGCTGATCGTCCAAAATAAGTACCCCGTTCCCGCTTTCTCCCCATATCCTTTGATTCCCTAAGAGCTATGACTCATTTTAGAATCTGAAGAAGGGTCTCGACCCGAAATGTCACCCATTCTTTCTCTCCAGAGATGCTGCCTGTCCTGCTGAATTACTCCAGCATTTAGTGTCTATTGTAGATTTACAAGGATGTTGCCGGGACTCGAGGCCCTGAGCTGTAGGGAGAGGTTGAGCAGGCTAGGACTTAATTCCTTGGAGCGCAGGAGGATGAGGGGTGATCTTATAGAGGTTTATTAAATTATTGGAGGAATAGGTATTCAGAACAAGCTGCCGGAGGAGGCAGTTGAAGCAGGTATGATAACAACATGTACAAGATGTTTGGACAGGTACATGGATAGGAACAGATCAGAGGAATATGCCCAAAAGCAGGTAGGAGGAACTAATATAGATGGGCTTCTTGGACTTCAGACTTTAGGCTTTAAAGATACAGTGTAGAAACAAGCTATTCGGCCCACCGAGTCCACACCAACCAGCAATCACCCCGTGTACACCAGCACTATCCTACACACACTAGGGACAAGTTACAACCGTACCAAAGCCAACTAACCCGGAGAAAACCCATCCATGGTGAGTTGGGCCGAAGGGCTTGTCTCCATGACTTTAGTTCTAGTTTAGTTTAGAGATACAGCACGGAAACAGGCCCTTCGGCCCACCGAGTCCGTGCCGACCACCGATCCCCACACATAAACACATCCTACACACACTAGGGACAATTTGCATTTATACCAAGCGTTACCGATTCCTCCTATCCAGAGTTACTCCAGCATTTTGTGGTCTATCTTCGGTGTAAACCAGCATGTGCAGTTCCTTCCTCCACAACCTGTACATCTTTGGAATGACTCTCATTCTATTTTATCCATCTACCAACATTGCCTCCAATCATTTCAACAGCGGGTGCAGTGCGATGGGGAGGAGGAGGGGTAGTGAGAATGTGGGTTGTGTTGTCCAGAGTTTGTAGATGACATGATCTCGCAGCATCTCTGTCTCCTGTGACTAGACAACAGCTCCAGTTTCTCCAACACTTCCTCCGGCTTTGTTACATTCACAGCTTGCGCTAACAGGCAGATTGATGCTGAGAGGGAACACTTCCACATGGATATTGTGCTTTTGTGTAAAAGTGTAAAAAGCTCCAAGTCGGATACATCAGCTCAATTCGTTCTTGAGCATTCAATTAGCCGAAGTTGCCATCTAAAAATACCTCGGATAACATCTCCCATCCGGAATCTTCTAGCTGGTTTATATTTATCCATGGGGATATTCTTCCTGGATGATTCCACGCAAAGCAAGATTGTGTATGTTCTTGTGCCGGAATGTCCACCCAAGTCGCACCAGCTTCTGGTTCCCACCTAGCAAACAGCTAACAACGGCCTGTTTCCTTTGTCATCGTAACTTTTTTGCATATCTTTCATCCATTTGTTCTACATCTCTCCACATCACCGTCTAGATCTCCCATTTCCCTTTCCCCGGACTCTCAGTCTGAAGAAAGGTCTCGACCAGAAACGTCGCCCATCCCTTCTCTCCAGAGATGCTGCCTGTCCTGCTGAGTTACTCCAGCATTTTGTGTCTGTCTTCTCCTTCCTATCATTCTTGTTCTCTCTCACATCACAGTGTTGTGTGGTTCTTGTGGTTTTAATCAGCTGTGGAAATTCTCCGGAGAACATGGATAGGTGACGTTTCGGGATGGGACCCTTCTTCAGACTGAGGTCTTCATGTTATCCGGAGATGCTGACTGACCCACTGAGTTATTTCAGCACTTTGTGTCCTTTTGTGTAAACCAGCATCTGCAGTTGCTAGTGGGACTAATGTAGATGGGACATGTTGGTCGGGGAAGGCAAGTTGGGCCGAAGGACCTGTTTCCATGTTGTATGACTCTATAACTACTGATGTTAATTAAAACACTAAGTGCTGGAGTAACTCAGCGGGTCAGGCAGCATCTGTGGAGAACATGGATAGGTGACGTTTCACAGAGTGCTGGAGTAACTCAGCGGGTCAGGCAGCATCTGTGGAGAACATGGATAGGTGACGTTTCACAGAGTGCTGGAGTAACTCAGCGGGTCAGGCAGCATCTGTGGAGAACATGGATAGGTGACGTTTCACAGAGTGCTGGAGTAACTCAGCGGGTCAGGCAGCATCTGTGGAGAACATGGATAGGTGACGTTTCACAGAGTGCTGGAGTAACTCAGCGGGTCAGGCAGCATCTGTGGAGAACATGGATAGGTGACGTTTCACAGAGTGCTGGAGAACTCAGTGGGTCAGGCAGCATCTGTGGAGAACATGGATAGGTGACGTTTCAGGTTGCGACTCTTCTTCAGACTGATTGTAGGGAGGAGAAGGAAGATGAAGGGGGGAAGAGGCGGGACAGAGCACGGCAGGTAATAGGTGGACACAGGTGAGGGGGGTTTTGATGGGCAGAAGGATGGAACAACGGCTGGAGACGGCAGCAGAAGGCGTGAGACAGAATTGAGAAGGCCCAGAACAGATTGGTCAATGTGGGGATGGGAAGGACAGTTGAAATGGTTGGCAACCTGGGAGATCCCATAGGCCTTGGCGGACCGAGCGCAAGCGTTCATCGAAACGGTCGCCGAGTCTCCGTTTGGTCTCTTCTGGTTGGTGCTGAAAGATAAACCATTCTCTCGTCATTGCAAATTACTCTGTAAAGATCCGCAGACTGGATTAATTGGTCTTGGAGGGGAGGACGCTCCTCAAACTGCGGAGCATCCTGGACAATACAGCTCACCCCCTCCGTGACACACTGGTCAACCTGAGGAGCACCTTCAGCAACAGACTGGTTCCACCGAGATGCAGCACAGAACGCCACAGGAGATCCTTCTTCCCTGTGGCTATCAAACTGTGCAACTCCCCCCCCTTCTGCCGTGGGGTAGACTGACTCACCCCCCCAACGCCCCCCCCCCCCCCCCCCCTCATTCTTTGCACGCCCCCAATCCTTTCCATTCGTCACATTTCATGTAGTTTGTGTTTTTATGATTGTAGGCAGATCAATTTCCCTCCTGGGATAAATAAAGTTCTATGGTAATGGTATCGTATCATTAATCTGCTGCCCTATGAAGCCAAACGCAGTCAGTACATAATATAACGTCTCAAATGTTCCTCAATAAATATTAAATTCTATTTCTATCGTAAGGCAGCTCACTAGAGTATGTAAGTAGAGTGGTTTTGGTACCAGCCTAATAAGTTGAAGGCTTATGGTTTAAATCCCACCATGGTAGCTGGCTCAATTTAATTTTGAGTAATTAAAAAATTGGTTACAGTGCTCAAGAATCTAGCAAAGTCGAGTTTATTCGTGCATCTGCGGATCTGTTCCCTTACCCGAGTTTGAGCAGGTAGGTTTTAGTTCAGTTGAGAGATGCAGTGTGGAAACAGGCCCTTCAGCCCACTGATTCCGCACCAATCAGCGATTCTTGCCCACTAACATTACCCGACATATACTAAGGACAATTTTACACTCGTACCAAGCCAATTAACGTACAAACCTGCACGCCTTTGGAGTGTGGGAGGAAACCGGAGCACACGGAGAAAACCCACGCAGTTCCACAGGGAGAACGTGCAAGCTCCGTACAGACAGCATCTGTAATGGCCCTGTCCCACGGTACGAGTTCATTCCAAGAGCCCCCCCCGAGTTTGCCCTGATTCGAACTCGGAGATTTACGGTATTGGCCGCTCGTCGGTACTCGGGGCTCTCGTGGACATTTTTCAACATGTTGAGAAAATCTTCACCAGTCTTCCCGTGCTTAGCAGCCATTAGCGAGTCTTCCCGAGTACCTGCCATTAGCGTTACGAGCCGCTAAGAGACGTCCCCGAGCTCCGACGTACCCGCTACGTTCATTCTCCGTGCTTACCACGAGTTTGATTTTTTTTTTAAACTCGGGAGAGCTCTCGGAATGAACTCGCACCGTGGGACAGGGCCATAAGTCAGGATCGAACCCGGGTCTATGGCGCTGTGAGGTAGCAACTCTACCGCTGCGCCACCGTGCCACCATGTAACTCCACGTACGCTCCAGATTGCAAACAGACATTTCATCGATGCTGCCTGACCCGCTGAGTTACTCCAACACTTTGTGTCCTTTCCAGATATACAGCGCTTTGAAAAGAGCTAGCTGGTCACTTGAGTTAGATACAAAGTGCTGGAGTAACTCAGACAGGTTTGGTTACAGTGCTCATGAATCTACTGAAGCCACAAGAATATTGATATTCCTAACTACAAGTAACCCTTGCTTCCCCTCTCTCTCCATCCCTCTCCCACGCTAGTTCTCCGACTGGTTCCACCGTCCTCCTGATTAATTGTTCTGATTGTTCACCTCATTGTCACCTTCCCCTCAGCCAACAACGAACCGTTCTACAGTTCCTTTATCATCGTCTGCTTTGATCTGTCATTTTCACACCTTACCCTTCCATATCTCTAGTTTCCCTCTCCCCTGACTCTCAGTCTGGAAAAGGGTCTCGACCCGAAACGTCACCCATTCCTTCTCTCCGGAGATGCTGCCTGTCCCGCTGAGTTACTCCAGTATTTTGTGTCTGTCTTCTGTGTAAAACAGCATCCGCAATACCTGAGATAGACATTGGAGGAACTCAGCGGGTCAGGCAGCATGTCTGGAGAAAAATAATAGATGACGTTTCGGGTCGAGGCCCTTCTTCAGACTGAGAGTCAGGGGAAGGGAAGCGAGAGATATAGACAGTGATATAGAACAATGAATGAGAGATATGCAAAAAAAGTTACAATGATAAAGGAACATTTAGGTGAGCTAGGTGAAAACAAGTTACAGACAATGAAACTCAGCAGGACGACTGTGATACTAGTATGACAACTAGGGTGAGGGAGGGATGGAGAGATAGGGAAATCACGGGCCACTTGAAGTTAGAGAAGTCAATGTTCACACCGCTGGGGTGTAAGCTGCCCAAGCGAAATATGAGGTGCTGTTCCTCCAATTTGCATTTGGCCTCACTTTTACAATGGAGGAGGCCCAGGACAGAGAGGTCAGAGCGAGAATGGGAGGGGGAGTTGAAGCATTTGGCAACTGGGAGATAGCGTAGGCCAAGGCGGACTGAGCGGAGGTGTTCAGCGAAACGATCACCCAGTCCACGGTTGGTCTCCCCAATGTACAAGGGTCCACACCTGGAGTCCACACCTGGAGTCCACCTGGAGTCCACACCTGGAACAGCGGATACAGTAGATGAGGTTCAAGGAGGTGCAAGTGAACCTCTTCCTAACCAGAAAGGATTGTCGGGGTCCTTGGACAGAGTCGAGGGGAGAGGTACAGGGACAGGTGTTGCATCTCCTGCGGTCCTTGGTTCTTGGTTACTTGGTCCTCCAAAATATTCCAACTGGAATTTAAACTGGAGGTTGTGAAGGGAGGGGTTGCAGGGGAAGGCACCTGGGGAGGGGGTGATTTGGGTGGGAAGGGACGAGTTAACCAGGGAGACAGTTTCTTCCTACTCAAGGAATCTCATGGACACCGATTACTGGAGTAACTTAGTGGGACAGGCAGCATCTCTAGAGAGAAGGAATGGGTGACGTTTTGCATCGAGACCCTTCGGACTGAAGAAAGGTCTCGACCCGAAACGTCACCCACTCCTTCTCTCCAGAGACGCTGCCTGTCCCGCTGAGTTACTCCAGCTTTTAGTGTCTATCTTGGGTGTAAACTGGCATCTGCAGTTCCTTCCTACACACAACTGAAAGACAATACAATGCACTTTATTGTCATTTGAACCTCAAATGAAGCTCAAACGAAATTTGGTTTCTGCAGCCAAACAGCAAGAAAAGAACCAAAACACACACCACCAACACAATTCACACAGACATCCATCGCAGTGAATCTCCTCCTCACTGTGATGGAAGGCAAAGTCTTGTCTCTCCCCTGTGTTCCATCCTTCCGTACACAGTTACAATCAAGCGTCCACAGTGAACAGATACACAATAAATAATAATAATATTAATATCTTTTATTGTCATTACACATAAGTGCAACGAGATTTGGTTTGCAACTTCCATCCGATGTCATAACTTAATCGATAAATAAAATTTAGATTTAGATACCCCGAGAACAAGGTTTGTAAAACGAACATTAGACCGGTAAAGTCAAAACAGACTAAAGTGCAGATGTGTCTGTGCGATGTGACCATGCGAGGGAGACGGTCCATGTTGGGGGGGAGGGGGGGGGCACTCAGCAGGGCCGGTTCAGAGCCGCTATATTTCTGGGAATGAAGCTATTCCTGAGTCTGGACGTGCGGGCGTAGAAGGCCTTGTAACGTCTGCCGGAAGGGAGTAGTTCGAACAGTCCATTACAAGGGTGAGAGGAGTCTTTATGGATGCTGACGGCCTTCCTGAGGCACCGTGTGTGGTAGATGCCCTCCAAGGCTGGTAGCGGTGTCCCAATAATCTGTGGCGCTCTGTGGACAACGCGCTGAAGAGCTCTCCTCTCCGCCTCCGTGCAGCTGAGATACCACACAGAGATGCCATACGTTAGTATGCTCTCTGTGGTGCAGCGGTAGAAGGTCGTCAGCAGCTGTTGGGGCAGACCAGTCCATTTCAATGTTCTTGGGAAGAACAGTCGTTGCTGTGCCGTTTTGACCAGCGCAGCGGTGTTGGTGGACCATGTGAGTGCCCAGAAACTTGAAGCTGGACACTCTCTCCACACGGACTCCGTAGATGGAGATTGGGGCGTATTCCCCATTCTGTGACCTCCTGAAGTCGATAATCAGCTCCTTGGTCTTGGAGGTGTTTAGCGACAAGTTCCGTGAGCACCAGTCTGCCAGGTTCTGCACCTCCGCTCTATAGTTTGTTTCATCACCGTTGTTGATCAGCCCGATCACCGTTGTGTCGTCTGCAAATTTGACAATGGTGTTGTTGTCAAATGCAGGGACACAGTCGTGGGTGAAGAGGGAGTAGAGCATGGGGCTCAGTACACAGCCCTGTGGTGTGCCGGTGCTCAGGGTGATAGTGTAGGACAGGTGCGGCCCCAGTCTCACTGCCTGCGGTCGCTCCGTCAGAAAATTCAGGATCCAATCGCATATCAGTGAGCTGAAGCCTAGCTGGTGGAGTTTGGTGGTGAGCTTGGTGGGGATGACCGTATTGAAGGCAGAGCTATAGTCAATGAAGAGCATCCTCACGTAGGTGCCCTGTCTTTCCAGGTGGGTCAGGACAGTGTGAAGAGCCACAGATATGGCATCCTCTGTGGATCTATTTGCCCCGTATGCAAATTGATGAGAGTCCAATGATGCAGGGATGCTGGATTTGATGAGGGAGAGGACCAGCCTTTCAAAGCACTTCATTGGTATTGGAGTTAGGGCTGAAGACAGGTTGAAGATCCTCGTAAATACCTCCGCCAGCTGTACAGCACAGTCCTTTAGTACCCTACCCTGGACTCCATCCGGGCCTGCAGCCTTGCGTGGATTGATCCTACACAGAGCGCACTGTACCTCCTGGGTGCTCAGTGTTAAGGCCTGTCCCTCCGCCCTAGCCGGGGTTGTTCCTCTCCTGGTGGTGTTGCCAGTTTCAAAGCGGGCAAAGAAGGTGTTTAATTCATTGGCCAGTGTGATATCACTGTGGGGCAGGCGGGGCTGCTCTTGTAGTCAGTGATGTCCCTGCCACCCTGCCACATGCGTCTGGTGTCCGCGGTGTTGAACTGGTCTTCCACCCTTTGCCTGTGGATGTCTTTGGCCTTTTTTATGCCTTTGTTCAGGTTCGACCTGGCAGCACTGTAGGCAGAAGTGTCCCTGGATTTAAACGCAACATTGCGTGCCCGTAGCAGATTCTGAACCTCCTTGTTCATCCACGGTTTGCGGTTTGGGAACATCTTTATTTGCTTGTCCACTGTGACAAACTCCACACAGCACTTGATGTAGGAGAGCACAGTGGATGTGTACTCCTCCAAGTCTACCTCTGTACCACTGGTAGCCTTTTGTGCAAACAGGTCCCAGTCGGTGCGATCACAGCAGTCCTGGAGTTGTAGGGTGGCGTCCTCGGGCCATGTTTTGGCCGTCTTTATTGCAGGTTTGGTCTTGCGGATGAGGGGGTTTGTATACAGTAGAAACAGTGAGAGGTGATCGGATTTTCCCAGGGATGGGCAGGGGAGGGCTCTGTATGCGTCTTCCCTTGGGAATAACGTTTAGTGCAAGATAAGGGAATAATGTTTAGTCCAGTATAGTCCAATCCTCAGCGTTTGAAGCTTCCCGTCCTACACAAGGAATTTCATTCCAGGTCTGACTTAACGAGCATGCAAATGAACTGTATTTCCAATTCCAGCACTAATCGCCACTAATTACAGAGTCTGTGCTTTATGGAGAGGCGTAGAGATGAAAGGATGCAGGTCGGGACCTTCAATTGACTGCCCTGCCCTCAATCTCCCCATGTCATGGAGAAGAATGCATTAGTGCTGGCTGCTCACGCCGCCAGATGCGAACCGAAAGGAGCGTGAATCCGCTAACCTTCTCCAAATCGGCATGCATATTGCATATTGCATATTGCATATTGCCATGAACCTGCATGTCCACAGCTGAATTTACATCCCAGCGGTATGAATATTAACTTCTCTAACTTCAAATAGCCCCTGGTCTTTTTTTTTTTCTAAATTGTTATATTATTTATTATGATTACATAGAAATATAGAAAATAGGTGCAGGAGGAGGCCATTCGGCCCTTCGAGCCTGCACCGCCATTCAAGATGATCATTGCTGATCATCCAACACAGTATCCTGTACCTGCCTTCTCTCCATACCCCCTGATCCCTTTAGCCACAAGGGCCACATCTAACTCCCTCTTAAATATAGCCAATGAACTGGTCTCAACTACCTTCTGTAGCAGAGAATTCTACAGATTCACCACTCTGTGTGAAAAATGTTTTTCTCATCACGGTCCTAATAGACTTCCCCCTTATCCTTAAACTGTGACCCCTTGTTCTGGACGTCCCCAACATCGGGAACAATCTTCCTGCATCTAGCCTGTCCAACCCCTTAAGAATTTTGTACGTTTCTAAAAGATCCCCCCTCAATCTTCTAAATTCTAGCAAATTCTGTGAACAATATATTCTGTTGTGCGGCAGCAAGTAAGAATTTAATTGTCCTGCCTCTCTCTCCATCCCCTTCCCCTTCCCAGTTCTCCCACCAGTCTCACTGTCTCTGACTACATTCTATCGCTGTCCCGCCCCCTCCCCTGACATCAGTCTGAAGAAGGGTCTCGACCCGAAAATCCACCCATCCCTTCCCTCCAGAGATGCTGCCTGTCCTGCTGAGTTAGTCCAGCGTTTTCTGTCTAACTCCACAGCTGAAGACAGACACTAAAAGCTGGAGTAACTCAGCGGGTCAGGCAGCATCTGTGGAGAAAAGGAATCTGTGACGTTTCGGGTCGAGACCCTTCTTCAGACTTTTCGGAGTCGGGGAAAAAGGGATAGGTGAGATATAGACGGTGATGTAGAGAGATACAGAACGAATGAATGAAAGATATGCACAAAAGCTTCGGAGAACAGTGACATTTCCCCTGACTCTCAGTCTGAAGAAGGGTCTCGACCCGAAACGTCACCAATTCCTTCTCTCCAGAGATGCTGCCTGACCTGCTGAGTTACTGCAGCATTTTGTGTCTGTCACCCAAACCTTCACTGTCCTCCTGATTAATTTTACTGTTGTTTACGCCTCGTTGTCACCTTCCCCTCAGCCAACAATGAACCAGTCTACATTTTCCTAGTTCGACACCCACTTTGATTTCTCGTTTTCACACCTTACCCTTCCATATCTTTATGTCTCCCTCTCCCCTGACTCTCAGACTGACGTCAACGATACGTTCAATGATTCAATGATGCTTCATTGTCTCATGTACGTAGGTACGGAGAAATTATTTGTTTTTGCGTACAATATACCAAGTACCCAAAGACTTGCCACGTTTCTGGTGCCGATAAAGTTACAAGAGTCCTGATTAAAGTCATGCGCCGGAAAAAACTGCAGATGCTGGTTTAAACCGAAGATGGACACAAAATGCTGGAGTAACTCAGCGGGACAGGCAGCATCTCTGGAGAGAAGGAATGGGTAACGTTTCGGGTCGACCCAAAACATCGCCCATTCCTTCTCTCCAGGGATGCTGCCTGTCCCGCTGAGTTACTCCAGCACTTTGTGTCCATCTTTGGTTACTCCAGCATTTTGTGTCTATCTTAATCATCCCTATTGTGAATGGATTGCAGTTAAGAGTCATTCACGTTAGTAAGTCGAGAGACACATATAGACCCGACCAGGCAGAGTAAATTAAAGTAAATATTAATTAATCCAGGTATAATAGTAGACTTGCGATGAAATGCTGTGTATATTCATTTCAATATTTCTTAATAATGGGCGGCACGGTGGCGCAGCGGTAGAGTTGCTCCCTTACAGCTCCAGAGATCTGGGTTCGATCCTGACACAGAGTCTCGACCCAAAAGTCGCCCATTCCTTCTCTCCAGAGACGCTGCCTGTCCAGCAGCTACTCCAGCACTTTGTGTCTATCTTTGGTTTATTCCTGCATCTGCAGATCCTTCCTCCACATCTCCGCAGCTGATCACAGGCCCTGTCCAAACCTCACGCTCCTTGCTGCAGGGAGAATCATCACAACCATGTATTCATCGCTGGAGAAGTGAGCCTGCGATGAAGTGACTTCTGACCGAAACAAGTTTTGTTTAGTTCAGAAATACAGCGCGGAAACAGGCCCTTCAGCCCACCAAGTCCACGCCGACCAATGATTCCCGCACATTAACCCTATCCCACACACACTAGGGACAATTTACACTGATCAGTCCGCAGAAGGGTCTCGACCCGAAACGTCACCCCTTCCTTCTCTCCAGAGATGCTGCCTGTCCCGCTGAGTTACTCCAGCATTTTGTGTCTATCTTCGGTTTAGACCAAACATCTGCAGTTCCTTCCGACACAGGGACAATTTACAATTATACCAAGTCAATTAACCAACAAACCTGTACGTCTTTGGAGTGTGGGAGGAAACCGGAGATCCCAGGCACAGACATCTGAAATTTTGTTTAGTTTAGAGATAAGGTGTGGAAATAGGCCCTTCGGCCCACCAAGTCCGTGCCGACCGGCAATCCCCGCATACTAACACTACCCTACACACACAAGGGACAAGTTACAATTGTACCAAGCCAATTAGCCTATAAACCTGTAAGCCTTTGGATGTGGGAGGAAACCGGAGAAAACCCTTGCGTCAACGTACAAATACCCTGCAGGCAGCTCCCGTAGTCAGGATCGAACCTGGGTCTCTGGAGCTGTGAGGCAGCAACTCTACCGCTGCACCACACTGTCTCACTGGATCTGTGAAAACATTTTCTCTGTCAGAAAGATGATCCATAAACATGTTGTTCGAAAATGTACTTACAGATTTGTCAAGACTAATGCCTGGAGGTTAATGTCAATGGTTCTGGTCTGTGAGACCTTAATCTTATCAGGAGCAATAGAGTAGAATAATATACCATCCGCTGCTCTGTCTGACACCTCTCACTTTAATGAGAATGAATACATCAAAAAACTAATTTTGAAAGAAGCTACAAAGGCTCTTTGTTTATTGAAGGCTGTATTGGAGAAAAGGGTTCTTCAGATGTGAATTACCTCCACAAATCAACAAATGTGTTATTTCTGCATAAATTAAGCAACTTTAGGCAAATTGGATTCAAGGGTTGACAGCAAGACTTCATCTCAGATAGTCACTTCCCTTTAAAGCCCTTGATTAATGAGTACTGTATTACTCCGAGATTTCCGAGATCTTCAGTTTCCTCCCACACTCCAAAGCCATACAGCTTTGTAGGTTAATTGGCTTGGTAAATGTAAAAAAAAAGTCCCTAGTGTGTGTAGGATAGTGTTAGTGTGCGGGGATCACTGATCGGCGCGGACTCGATGGGCCGAAGGGCCTGTTTCTGCACTTGCTCTCTAAACTAAACTAAATTAAGCCAGGAGCCGTCCATATTGCAAAGTACTTGTGCACGCAGACCCATTATCCCAGTACTGACAGACACGCTGCTGAAAAGTGCTTTATCCCCCGCAGTTCGCCCCGTAAACTGAACGCAATTAACCCAAACACTCCTGTTTCACTCCATTTGTTCTTGAGACAAGCGAAGGGAAAGTCACCATTTATCGCTGAGCCTTAATTGGCTTTTTTGGGTGACTTTGGACAGAGCCTCAGCGGTTGGCCCACAAATAGCCAGACAGTCTAATGACAGAGGATTTTTCTCACCCTTAAGGACATTAGTGAACGTGGTGGGTTTTTAACAACAGTCTGACAGCCTCGTGAGGCCAAGAAAGTTTAGTTTAGTTTAGTTCGGTTTATTGTCACGTGTACCGAGGTGCGGTCAAAAGCTTTTGTTGCGTGCTATCCAGTCAGCGTAAAGACAAAACACGATTACAGTCGAGCCGTTGACAGTGTACAGATACATGATCAAGTGAATAACGTTTAGTGCAAAGTAAAGACCAGTGAAGTCCGATCAAAAATAGTCTGAGCGTCTGCAATGAGGTGGATAGTATCATAGTGGTTCAGGACCGCTCTCTAGTTGTGGTGGGATGGTTCAGTTGCCTGATAACAGCTGGGAAGAAACTGATAGTTTACGTTTACTTTAGATAAGAGATACAGCGTGGAAACAGGCCATTCGGCCCACTGAGTCCGCGCCGACCAGCGATCCCCGCACACTAACACAATCCTACACACACTAGGGACAAGTTACATTCATATGAAAATATAATTAACACCCAAACCTGTACGTCTTTGGAGTGTGGGAGGAAATTGGAGAAAACCCACGCAGGTCACGGGGAGACAGTACAAGCTTCGTACAGACAGCGCCCTTAAAGCCCTGTCCCACTGTACGAGTTCATTCTCCCGAGTTTCCCCTGATTCGAACTCGGAGATTTATGGTAATGGCCGCTCGTAGGTACTCGGGGCTCTCGTGGACAATTTTCAACGTGTTAAAAAATCCTTCACGAGTCTTCCCAAGCTTACCTGCGTTTCCCGAGTACCTACCGTTAGCGTTACGAGTCGCTAAGAGACGTCCCCGAGCTCCGATGTACCCGCTACGTACATTGTCTGTGCTTACCACGAGTTTGATTTTTTTTAAAACTCGGGAGAGCTCTTGAATGAACTCGTACCGTGGGACAGGGCCATAAGTCAGGATCGAACCCGTGTCTATGGCGCTGTGAGGTAGCAACTCTACCGCTGCGCCACCGTGCCAACATGTAACTCCACGTACGCTCCAGATTGCAAACAGACATTTCATCGATGCTGCCTGACCCGCTGAGTTACTCCAACACTTTGTGTCCTTTCCAGATATACAGCGCTTTGAAAAGAGCTAGCTGGTCACTTGAGTTAGACACAAAGTGCTGGAGTAACTCAAACAGGTTTGGTTACAGTGCTCATGAGTCTACCGAAGATTCGACCGAAGAGTTCTTGAATGAACTCGTACAGTGGGACAGGGCCACTGGCCAGGATCGAACCCAGGTCTCTGGCGCTGTGAGGCAGCGACTCTACCGCTGCACCACCGTGCTAGAGTGAAAGAATATTTAACAAGTACACAGACTGCCTTTGAAGTTTCTTGCGATGAAGGAGTAGCTTGTCTTCGAATGGAGAACTTTAGGTTCAAAGAACATCATGACATTAACGATATCAGCCAATAGTGATTATAGTGGATAAAAAGTTAATGGATGCAGGACACGGACTTATCTATTGGATAGAAAGAACACAGTTGTTAAATTCTCTGGTTCAAAGAAAGTGGCATCAGGAAGCAGCTGATGAAAGATGCTTTGGAGTAAACAGCTAAGACTGTAACTTGCAAAGAAAGTCTTCAAAGGATTTAACAACAGATACATTGCGATGTCTTATCTTTGACACGTAACATTTGATGTTGCCAAGATACGGCGTGGAAGTGCAGCTGGTTTTCAACATCGCTCCTGAGGACGTGAGATCCTGGTTAATTTGATCCCTTATCCTGATGTCAAAGAAAGGAAGAGCGCCTTGAAGATAGACACAAAAAGCTGGAGCAACTCAGCGGGACGAGCAGCATCTCTGGAGAGAAGGAATGGGTGACGTTTCTTCAGGCTGAAGTAGGGTCTCGACCTGAAACGTCACCCATTCCTTCTCTCCAGAGATGCTGCCTGTCTCGCTGAGCCACTCCAGCATTTTGTGTCCCTCAACGAGAGCTGTTCGGTACGCAGTGCTGTATGCAAAGCCGCAATCTTCCTGCTTCGGGTAGACAAAAATGCTGGAGAAACTCAGCAGGTGCAGCAGCATCTATGGAGCGAAGGAAATAGACAACGTTTCGGGCCGAAACCCTTCAGGAAGGAAATAGGTAACGTTTCGGCCCGAAACGTTGCCTATTTCCTTCGCTCCATAGATGCTGTTGCACCCGCTGAGTTTCTCCAGCATTTCTGTCTACCTTCGATTTTCCAGCATCTGCAGTTCCTTCTTAAACATGTTCCTGCTTTATCCAGGAGCAGTAAAACAGAGACACAAGGAGCAACTCAGCGGGCCAGGCAGCATCTGTGGAGGGAATGGACAAACAGTATTTGATCCAGATCACATCCTTCCATCTCTTGACCCATGCCTTCTCTCCAGAGATGCTGCCTGGTCCACTGAGTTACTCCAGCATTTTGGCCCTAGAACAGAATGCCTGCTATTGTCATTCAAACAGCTTGGTTTGAACGAAATTACATTTTCTACAGTCTTAACGTTACAAAAAAAAAACCCCACAAGACCCACAGTTAACACAGTTTACACAAACATCCATCACAGTGAATCTCCAACACCTCCTCACTGTCTATTCTCACATTGTTATGCGTGCTGTACTTGGTAGAAGGCTTGAGAAGTGAGAGAGGTGGTGAGATACAGCACGGAAGCAGGCTCTTTGGTCCACTGAGTCTGGATTGAAACCTCATTGGAGACCCTCGGATTATCTATAATCAGACGTTACAGGACTTTACCTTGCACTAAACGTTATTCCCTTTATGCTGTATCTGTACACTATGAATGACTCCATTGTAAACTAATCATGTATTGTCTTTCCACTGGCTGGTTAGCATGCAACAACTATTTTCAGTGTATATCGGTACACTTTAGATATACATAGAAACATAGAAACATAGAAACATAGAAACATAGAAACATAGGAACATAGGTGCAGGAGTAGGCCATTCGGCCCCTCGAGCCTGCACCGCCATTCAATGTGATCATGGCTGATCATCCAACTCAGTATCCCATACCTGCCTTCTCTCCATACCCCCTGATCCCCTTAACCACAAGTGCCACATCCAACTCCCTCTTAAATATAGCCAATGAACTGGCCTCAACTACCTTCTGTGGCTGAGAATTCCAGAGACTCACCACTCTCTGTGTAAAGAATGTTTTCTTCATCTCGGTCCTAAAGGAATTCCCCTTTATCCTTAGACTGTGACCCCTTGTTCTGGACTCCCCCAACATTGGGAACAATCTTCCAGCATCTAGCTTGTCCAACCCCTTAAGAATTTTGTAAGTTTCTATAAGATCCCCCCTCAATCTTCTAAATTCCAGCGAGTACAAGCTGAGTCTATTCAGTCTTTCCTCATATGAAAGTCCTGACATCCCAGGAATCAGTCTGGTACTCAATACAGTGGTGCAGCGGTAGAGTTGCTGCCTTAATCCCAATAATCTGTTGAGCGCAACAGATTATTGGGACACCGCTACCAGCCTTGGAGGGCATCTACCACACACGGTGCCTCAGGAAGGCCGTCAGCATCCATAAAGACTCCTCTCACCCTTGTAATGGACTGTTCGAACGACTTCCTTCCGGCAGACGTTACAAGGCCTTCTACGCCCGCACTACCAAACTCAGGAACAGCTTCATTCCCAGAACTGTAGCGGTCCTGAACCGGCCCTGCTGAGTACCCCCCCCCCCCCCCCCCAACCCCCATGGACCTTCTCTCCCGGCCTCGCACTGAAGTCTGTGTTGATGTTACTAGTCAAATGTTTGTTTTTACAAACCTTGTTCTCGAGTGTTGCTAACCGAAATTCTTGAAGTTGCAAACCAAATCTTGTTGCAATTATGAGCAATGACAATAAAAGATATTATTATTATTATTATTATTATTATAGCGAATGCAGCGCCGGAGATCCAGGTTCGATCCCTTCTACTGCCGCTGTCTGTACGGCGTTTGCACGCCCTCCCCGTGACCTGCGTGGGTTTTCTCCGAAATCTTCTGTTTTCTCCCGCACTCTAAAGACATACTGGTTTGTAGGTTAGTTGGCTTGGTAAATGTTACAAAAAACTGTTCCTAGTGGGTGTTAAAGTGCAGGGATCGCTGGTCGGCGCGGACCCGGTGGGCCGAAGGGCCTGTTTCCACAATGTATCTCTAAACTAAACTAAACTAAATAAAACTAAACGTGACAATAAACTAAACTGAATCGCAAGGATTATGGACACCATTAAGATCCTGTTCATTTAAGATGATGTATTTTAAATCCATGAAAAGATTTGAAACACCATAACATCCATCCAGAACACTGGATTAGTGGATCTGTGATGTGTAAGTGAATGCTGGGGGGTTAAAAAAAACCCATTTGCAGTTAGTTCATTTGTTGTTAAGTTTCAATCAAACTGCACTCTGCCTACTTGCCACTGCTGCGTGATTATCACACTGTGACTTAATTATTTTCATTTCCAAATATAAACTTTATTCAGATTAAAAAATATATACAAAACAAACAGTGGGCAAACATTCTTCCGACATTCTCAGCGGATAGAAATCACTCCATTAGTGGAGCAAGGAACTGCAGATGTTTGTGTGAATGGTGTTGGTGTGTCTTGGTTCTTTTCTTGGTGTATGACTGCAGAAACCAAATTTCATTTGAACTTCATCTGAGGTTCAAATGACAATAAACGGCAATGTAGTGTATGTGTAAGATAGAACTGCAGACGCTGGTTTAAATCGAAGGTAGGCACAAAATGCTGGAGTAACTCAGCGGGTGAGGCAGCATCTCTGGATCGGTCTGAAGAAGGGTCTCGACCTGAAACATAGTCCATTCCTTCTCTCCAGAGATGCTAACTGTCCCGCTGAGTTACTCCAGCATTTTGTGTCTACCAAGGAATTGCAGGTGCTGGTTTGACACAAAATGCTGGAGTAACTCAACTGGACAGGCAGCATCTCCGGAGAGAAGGAATGTGTGAGGGTTCGGGTCGAGACCCTTCTTCAGACGCTAAATATATTAGCATTGTAATTAGTACAATTATTATTATACCCGGCATCCTGGCCACTCATGTGGCCCCCCCTGGGGTTGTCTCCCCTCCCTCGTTTGAGGGGTGTCCCCACCGGACTCTGCCCCTCAATGTCCAGCAGCGGAAGTTCACAAGTTCACAAGTTCTACGTAAGTACGTTTATTGGCCAAGTATTCACATACAAGGAATTTGCCTTGGTGCTCCATCCACAAGTAACAACATGACACACAGTGACAGTTACGAATTCTAAGAGTCGAAATTCTAGGAGTAGAATTAGGCCATTTGCCCCTTCGGGTCCACTCCACCATTCAATCGTGGCTGATCTTTGCCTCCTAATCACACTTTCCTGCCTTCTCCCCATAACCCTTGACACCTTGACATTCTAATCACCAATTTGTCATTCTCTGCCTTAAAAATATCCACTGACTTGGCCTCCACAGCCCTCTGTGGCAATGAGTTCCACAGATTAACTGCCCTCTGACTAAAGAGGTTTGTAGAAAGGAACTGCAGATGTTTGTTTAAACCGAAGATAGATACAAAAAGCTGGAATAACTCAGCGGGACAGGCAACATCAGACTCTGAAGAAGGGTCTCGACCCGAAACGTCACCCATTCCTTCTTTCTGGAAATGCTGCCTGTCCCGCTGAGTTACTCCAGCTTTTTGCGTCCATCTCTGACGAAAGAAGTTCCTCCTCACGTCCTTTCTAAAAGAGCGCCCTTTAATTCTGAGGCTGTGACCTCTAGCTCTGGACTCTCCCACCAGTGGAAACAGCCTCTCCAGATCCACTCTCTCTATGCGGAAGGGACTGTGGTCCTCCCCCACCGAGCCTTGGCGTTGGCTGCACCGAGCTTCACTGCGTCACTCAGCACGTACTGCTGCAGTCTGCAGTGGGCCAGTCGGCAACATTCCCCCACGGACCTCATTCTGCTGGACATTTTGAACAGTCCAACACTTATAGGGCAGCCACGGTGGCACATCGGTAGAGTTGCTGCCTTACAGCAAAACGCAGCACCAGTGATCCGGGTTCGATCCCAACTACGGGTGCTGTCTGTATGGAGTTTGTATGTTCCCCCGTGACCTGCGTGGGTTTTCAACGAGAACTTTCCTTCCACGCTCTAAAGACGTACAGGTTTGTAGGTTAATTGACTCATTTAATTGGCTTGATTTTTAAAAAAAAGTAAAATTGTCCAAGTTGGCGATATGCAGAGTACTGCCCTGCTGACTACAAAATTCAGAATGTTCAGAAGGTATAGACAACAGACAATAGGTGCAGGAGTAGGCCATTCGGCCCTTCGAGCCAGCACCACCATTCAATGTGATCATGGCTGATCATCCACAATCAGTACCCCGTTCCTGCCTTCTACCCATATCCCTTGACTCCGCTATCTTTAATAGCCCTATCTAGCTCTCTCTTGAGAGTATCCAGAGAACAGGCCTCCACCGCCCTCTGTTAAACATTAAGTCTGGCAGGTACTGATTAGGGGTACTGATTATTTACACATCAGAAACAGGATGGGCTGGATCTGCTGAACAACACAGCAGGTCAGAAACAGTTTCCTATCATTGTTCATAACTCTTCAGCGTTTTTACTGCCATGCTAATTGTACTAAAAGGAATGGCTAATGAACTAAAAGCTTCTGCAGTTGCCCAATCAATCCACCGACATGAATGGGGGAAATGGACAGAGAGCTGTAGCATTTAATAAATGAATTAAACATATTTATCATACTGTGCTTCATAGATTAACAGCAGGCATAGAGTCATCGAGTCGTAGAGCAGAAGCAGGCCCTTCGGCCCAACTTGCCAGCACCTACCAACATGTCCCATCTACTTTAAAGTTCTCCTCCTCTCTCGCTGCTCCCCCTCTGTGATTCCTCCTGCTCTTCGTCTCCCCACATCACCGTCTATATCTCTCATTTCCCTTAACCCTATCCCTATCTCTCGTTTCCCTTAAATCGACCCGAATTCGAGCTCGGGTTCGAGAACTTGACCTGAGTTACTCCAGCTTTTTGTGTCTACCTTCAGTTTAAACCAGCATCTGCAGTTCCTTCCTGCACTTTGATCTTTACTACATTTTCCTTGATCCTCATTTCTTTTGATCTCTTACACTTCCATATCTCTGTAACTCTCTCTCTCCCCTGACTCCCAGTCTGAAGAAGGGTCTCGGCCCGAAACGTCACCCATTCCTTCTCTCCAGAGATGCTGCCTGTCCAGCTGAGCTACTCCAGCATTCTGTGTCTTGCCTTCGAGTTACTACAGCCACTGAGTTACTCCAGCTTTTAGTGCCTTTCTTTGGTGCAAACCAGCATCTGCAGTTCCATGATGTGTCCATCTGCTATTCCTTCCTATCTTTGAAGCGCAGTCACTGTAGTAATACAGGACACACACACACACACACAGCAATTTGCAATCTGCAAGCTCTTACCAACAGCAAGTGATAAGGATCAGATAATTGGCTTTTGGAAATATTAATATTTATATAAGGAATAAATATTCAACAACATCATAGTTTTCCTCAAATTTTGCATCCTGTTACTTCTCCATAACCCGAGATCTCAATTTAATGCCTCGTTACAAGGATGCCATCACAATGCGACCTCATTTTTGATGCTCCAGTCTCCAAAGAACATTTTTACTTCTTATTTATCAGGGCGGCACGGTGGCGCAGCGGTAGAGTTGCTGCCTCACAGCACCAGAGACCCGGGTTCGATCCCGGCTACTGGTGCTTGTCTTTACGGAGTTTGTACGTTCGCCCCGTGACCTGCGGGGGTTTTCTCCAGGAGCTCCGGTTTCCTCCCACACTCCAAAGATGCACGGGTTTGTACGTTAACTGGCTTCGGTAAAATTGTAAATTGTCCCTAGAGCCAGTAGGATAGCGTTAGTGTGCGGTGATCGCTGGTCTGACGTGGGCTGAAGGGCCTGTTGCCGCGCTGTATCTATGAAGTCAAAAGTTTATTATCTTTCTACAGCTGGGAGATGGTTAAAAATAAGGTGTCATAAATAAGATGACTACAGCATTGTACGTTATATTTTATTGGGTCAATTAAACAGATTAAGCAGAAAGTAAATTAGACAATGAAGGAAACAGCAGTGAGTATGGTGTGTAATGGTGTCTGAAGAAGGGTCTCGACTCGAAACGTCGCCTATCTCCTTTGCTCCTTAGATGCTGCTGCACCCGCTGAGTTTCTCCAGCCTCGATTCTCCAGCATCTGCAGTTCCTTCTTTAAAACATGGTGGGTAATTGGTTGAGTTTAGTTTAGAGATACAGCACAGAAACAGGCCCTTCGGCCCACCGAGCCCACGAACTAACACTATCCTACACACACTAGGGACAATTTACACATACACCAAGCCAATTAACCTACAAGCCTATATGTCTTTGGAGTGTGGGAGGAAACCGAAGATCTTGGAGTAAACCCATGAGGAGAACATACAAACTCTGGACAGGCAAGCACCCGTAGTCAGGATCGAACCTGGGACCCTGGAACTGTAAGGCAGCAACTCTACCGCTGCGCCACCGTGCCTCCCATTGGTTGATTAAATGAAATGATTGAAAGATACAGTATCGAACAGGCCCTTCGGCCCACCGAGTCCACGCCGGCCATCGGCACGAGTTATCCTTCTCCTGCATCCAGTCCCTACATACTCGCAACAATTTACAGAAGCCAATTAACCTGCAAACCTGCACGTCTTTGGGATGTGGGAGGAAACCGGAGCACACGAAGGAAACCCACGTGGTCACGGGGAGAACGGGCAAACTCCACACAGACAGCACCCGAGGTCAGGATCGAACTCGGGGTTTCTGGCGCCGTGAGGCAGCTGCTCTACCAGCGGCGCCACCGTGCCGCCCCAGTTGCTGCTGTGAATGCATTGTGATCGTGTTAGTTGTCATGCAACCCTGTCAGACTAATGCAGTAATCAGTTGCACTTGCCAAGACTGAAGCGTTTATTAGCTTCAGCAGCTGGCTGCATGTGGCAAGACCAAATAATCACAAATGGCACCAGATTCAGTCAAATTTCCATATCTTTCCACCAACGACCCGTGGATAAAGCATTCATTGGGAATCTCATTGGGCCAATGGTTCACACGGTCCTGAATCATTTCAGATGGACTGGACCTTCCCACGGTACAAAAGCAAGGCAAGAGCTCGGTGCCAGTAGATCTTTCATAACAACATGAGTATTAAGGGCGCTCCCTTCTCTCACGCTGGTGCCATTGACAAGCATCGTAAAGGGCCTGTCCCACTGTACGAGCTAATTCAAGAGCTCTCCCTAGTTAAAAAACCCATCAAACTCGTGGTAAGTACGTAGAATATACGCAGTGTGTACGTCGGAGCTCGGGACATCTCTTAGCGGCTCGTAACGCTAACGGCAGGTACTCGGGAAATGCGTTAAGCTCGTGAAGATTTTTCAACATGTTGAAAAATGTCCACGAGAGCCCCGAGTACCTACGAGCGGCCATTACCATAATTCTCCGAGTTTGAATCAGGGGAAACTCGGGAGAGTTCTTGAATTAGCTCGTACAGTGGGACAGGCCCTTTACCGCTTGTCAATGGCGCCAGCGTGAGAGAAGGGAGCGCCTATAAATAACAAAAGTATATAAGATAGAAGTATAAGGCGGAGATACATAGATCCTCGATTAGTACAGGTGTTAGGGGTTATGGGCAGAAGGCAGGAGAATGGGGTTAGGAGGGAGAGATAGATCAGTCACGATTGGATGGTGGAGTAGACTTGATAGGCCGAATGACCTAATTCTGCTCCGATCACTTATGAACTTATGAAGTTTATAAAGTTATGAGGGGCACAATGTGGAAACAAGGGGTTTCCTGGAGATCCCGGCTCCGGGAATGAAGCAGGACTTGGTAACTTTGTCTACGCCCTTTATCTAGTGACTGTTTGCATACCTGGGTTGTACAAAACAAAGAATCTCACTGTGACTTGTCACATGTGACAATAAACTATTCATTCATTCATTCATTCATTCATTCATTTGTTCAAGAAATCGAATGGCACGTTGGCCTTCTTAACAAGAGGAGTTGAATATAAGAGCAAACAGGTCCTTCTGCAGTTGTACAGGGCCACACCAGGAGTATTGTGTGCAGTTTTGGTCCCCAAATTTGAGAAAGGACATTCTTGCTATTGAGGGAGTGGGGCGTAGGTTCACCAGGTTAATTCCCGGGATGGCGGGACTGTCATATGCTGAGAGAATGGAGCGGCTGGGCTGGTACACTCTGGAATTTAGAAGGGTGAGAGGGGATCTTATTGAAACATATAAGATTGTTAAGGGTTTGGACAGGCTACTGGCAGGAAACATGTTCTCGATGTTGGGGGAGTCCAGGACCAGGGGCCACAGTTTAAGAATAAGTGGTAAGCCATTTAGATGGAGACGAGGAAACACTTTTTCACACAGAGTTGTGAGTCTGTGGAATTCTCTGCCTCAGAGGGCGGTGGAGGCTGGTTCTCTGGATACTTTCAAGAGAGAGTTAGATGGGGCTCTTAAAGATAGCAGAATCAGGGGATATGGGGAGAAGGCAGGAACGGGGTACTGATTGGGGATGATCAGCCATGATCACATTGAATGGCGGTGCTGGCTCGAAGGGCCGAATGGCCTACTCCTGCACCTATTGTCTATTGCCTATTCTCTATTTATCCAAATACCACTTTGACCCAATTGAAATCCCTTAAAATTCAAGAATTCAACGTTCACCCCTCATTCTTGGATAGCTGACAACCCAACAGTATGAATTTTGAATTCTCAAATTTTGAGTGACTTCTACTTAAGTCATTTACGGACACCATTTACTTTTCACGTGCGCGTTGTGACGCGCGCCTGGCGTGTGGTGAGACGAGGTGGCGTCGGCAGTGACGTGCGGTCTCACGCGGCGCCCCAGGATTTTGGGATTCACAAAATCTTTGCGCACCACCTGTGTGACACGCCAAATGTCGCCCAAGTGGGACAGGCCCATAACTCTCCCCTCCCCTCTCTTCCCTCCTTGCTGCCTTCCTCAACCCCAGTTGTTTTTACCAGATCCGCAGTCCTCCACATTGTTTCCGCAGTCCTCCACACTGACAGGACAATGAAATTCTTTCATAGAAACATAGAAACATAGAAATTAGGTGCAGGAGTAGGCCATTCGGCCCTTCGAGCCTGCACCGCCATTCAATATGATCATGGCTGATCATCCAACTCAGTATCCTGTACCTGCCTTCTCTCCATACCCCCTGATCCCCTTAGCCACAAGGGCCACATCTAACTCCCTCTTAAATATAGCCAATGAACTGGCCTCAACTACCCTCTGTGGCAGAGAGTTCCACAGATTCACCACTCTCTGTGTGAAAAACGTCCTTCTCATCTCGGTCCTAAAGGATTTCCCCCTTATCCTTAAGCTGTGACCCCTTGTCCTGGACCTCCCCAACATCGGGAACAATCTTCCTGCATCTATCCTGTCCAACCCCTTAAGAATTTTGTAAGTTTCTATAAGATCCCCTTTCAATCTCCTAAATTCTAGAGAGTCTAAACCGAGTCTATGCAGTCTTTGTTCATAAGACAATCCTGACATCCCAGGAATCAGTCTGGTGAACCTTCGCTGCACTCCCTCTATGGCAATAATGTCCTTCCTCAGATTTGGAGACCAGAACTGTACGCAATACTCCAGGTGTTGCCTCACCAAGACCCTATACAACTGAAGTAGAACCTCCCTGCTCCTATACTCAAATCCTTTCTTTGCATAGCACAACAGAACATAGTAGGCATTGACTACAATTATATGCGTAGATACACACATTAATTAATAAATTAATAAAGTGCAAATAACAGATGGAGGGGTATTAATGTTCAGAATTTTGACGGAGCCAAGTTTAATACCTGATGGCTGTGGGGAAGTAGCTATTCCTGAACCGGGTCGTTGCAGTCTTCAGGCTCAAGTACCTTCTACCCGAAGGTAGCGGGGAGATGAGTGTGTAGCCAGGGTGGTGTGGGTCCTTGATGATGCTGCCAGCCTTTTTGAGATTATAAGAGTACACCTGGTGCTCTGGTCAATATTTAACTTTCTATCAACATTGCTCTGTTTAATTAGAGTGAGTCAAAGTGTAATATTTGCAACAAATCACTTTGGACCGCAAGTTAAACACATCGAGGTGAAATGTGTAGGAACGAACTGCAAATGTTGGATAAGACACAAAATGCTGGAGTAACTCGACCTGAAACGTCACCCATTCCTTCTCTCCAGAGATGCTGCCTGTCCAGTGGTTAGTTTCCTGTTCAGGTCGAGACCCTTCTTCAGACTAGTTAGGAATAAGAGAAACGAGAGATATAGACGGTGATGTAGAGAGATAAAGTACAATGAATGAAAGATATGCAAAAAAGTAACGATGATAAAGGAAACAGGCCATTGTCAGCTGTTTGTTGGGTGACAACGAGAAGCTGGTGCGACTTGGGTGGGGGAGGGATGGACAGAGAGAGGGAATGCCAGGGTTACATGAAGTTAAGGGCCTGTCCAACTTGCCGATTTTTTCGGCGACTGCTGGCATCATTGACTGACGTATCAGGTCACCGAAACATTTGCGGCGTGACACGGCGCGATGGCGTATTGACGCGCGGCGTTTTTTCAATTGTCGCAACATTTCTTTTGTTGCCTCTGGATTTTGAAATGTTCAAAATCTTTTGGCGACACCGATATGACGCTGGCAGTCGCCGAAAAAAATCGCCAAGTGGGACAGGCCCTTTAGAGAAATCAATATTCATACCACTGGGCTGTAAGCTGCCTAAGCGAAATATGAGATGAGATGTGTTTTATAAAATGGAAGGAAACTAACCACCAGAAAGAGGAACCAGTGGCGAGATTTCAATGAAATGAGGAACAGGTCAGTCCTTGAGCATTCTGACCTAATCTACTCGAGGCGTCAATGAGAATCTATCCTCCCCTATCCCTAAACGTACACCGGCAACATCTTGCAGTAACACCGTCCCCAATTAAGTGAACATATCAAGTCGGTTGTTAAACACTTCCCTTCCCATTCCCAAACAAGGTCCGTGTGGGGAAAAGGCCATTCAAGTTCATTCAACATTTCTCAATAGTGTGCCGCCATTCACAGTCACTCTGAATGCAGAACAGGTTCCTCCGCTCAGTCCGCCTGGACCGACCTGATCTCCCAGATGCTCAGCACTCTAACTCCCCCTCCCATTCCCACACTGACCTCTCTGTCCTGGGCCTCCTCCACTGTCAGAGTGAGGCCCAGCGCAAATTGGAGGAACAGCCCCTCATATTTTGCTTGGGCAGCTTACACCCCAGCGGTATGAACATTGACTTCTCTAACTTCAAGTTACCCTTGCTTCCCCTCTCTCTCCATCCCTCCCCCACGCTAGTTCTCCGACTAGTTCCACCGTCCTCCTGATTAAATTTACTGTTTGTTCACCTCGTTGTCACCTTCCCCTCAGCCAACATTGAACCATTCTACATTTCCATATTCTCATCTGCTTTGATCTGTTATTTTCACCCTTTACCCTTCCATATCTCCAGACCCTCTCAGTCTGAAGAAGAGTCTGGACCTGAAACGTCACCCATTCCTTCTCTCCAGAGATGCTGCCTGTCCCACTGAGTTACTCCAGCACTCTGTGTCTATCGTCGGTGTAAACCAGCGTCTGCAGTTCCTTCCTACACATGTCACTTTCTTTTATGTGATCACAATATGGTCTTTAGAAAGAAAACCCTTCATCTTGTTTGACAGTTTCCATTCCCAAGGCTGATCTATTGTCTTGACAGATCTCATCAGCTTTAGCTTAGTTTAGAGACACAGTGTGAAAACAGGCCCTTCGGCCCACCAAGTCTTAATTCTCTTTAATTAACCCAATGAATCATAAAGTAGAATTGCGTAGTCATCTTATTTATGGCACCTTATTTTTAACCATCTCCCAGCTGCAGAAAGATAAAAGACTTTAGACTTTCGAGATGCAGTGCGGAAACAGGCCCTTTGGGCCCATTAAGTCCGCGCCGACCAGCGACCCCCGTATACTAACACTACCCTACACATGAGGGACAATTTACATTTTTTTACTGTAGCCAATTAATCTACAAATCTGTACGTCTTTGGAATGTGGGGGAAGAAACCAGAGATCCCGGAGAAAACCCACGAGGTCACAGGGAAACATGAAACTCCGTACAGATAGCGCTCGTAGTCAGGATCGAACCCGGGTGCTCCGGTTTCCCCTCACATTCCAAAGACGTGCGGGTTTGTAGGTTAATTGGCTTCTGTAAATTGTCCCTAGTGCGTGTGGGATAGAACGGGTGAGCACCGGTCGGCGCGGACTCGGTGGGCCGAAGGTCCTGTTAGAAACGTGGAAATGTAGAAAATAGGTGCAGGAGTAGGCCATTCAGCCCTTCGAGCCTGCACCGCCATTCAATATGATCATGGCTGAGCATCCAACTCAGTATCCCGTACCTGCCTTCTCTCCATACCCCCTGATCCCTTTAGCCACAAGTGCCACATCTAACGCCCTCTTGAATATAGCCAATGAACTGGCCCCAACTACCTTCTGTGGCAGAGAATTCCAGAGACTCACCACTCTCTGTGTGGAAAAATGTTTTTCTCATCCCGATCCTAAAAGACTTCCCCCTTATCCTTAGTTTCCACGCAGTATCTCTCAAAAACCAAACCCCTCCATCTGGCGAAATCACAATCCTTGGGTCCTCAGGGTCTGAAGGCTGATGTTTCAGAAGGAACTGCAGATGGTGGAACATCTAAGGTAGACAAAAGTGCTGGAGAAACTCAGCGGGTGCAGCAGCATCTATGGAGCGAAGGAAATAGGCAACGTTTCGGGCCGAAACCCTTAAGGGTTTCGGCCCGAAACGTTGCCTATTTCCTTCAGGGTTTCGGCCCGAAATTGGGAAGAGAAAAAAGGACAAAAGTGAAGTTAGCTCCAAAAAAAAAAGCTTGATTTAATCATGAACGGAACAAATGTTGTCCTTTGCATTCCGCAGATCATCTGAACCTTGACCTTCGACCTCTGACAGCTGCAGGCACCGCCAAATCTGGTGCAAACAACCCCGACAATTCACTCGTATTTACACACGGATTTCCTGTTTGCTCAAGGTTTTGAACAAAGATCTCTACCAATTCCGGCACACTTTCGTGACTCCTTGCAAACATAAATAAGTTCCCAGGGACTTTCAGCACACAGTGTTAGGCTGTAAACAGAGGCAACCTCTCAATGGTCCTTGAGGTTCTCTCGGGGGCCTCCAAGAGATGGAGGAATCCAGCAAAAAAACTACCCGTTGGGTGGGAAGCTAAGCTGAGGGTAGTTTAGGAAGGGTTACACAAAAAGCTGGAGAAACTCAGCGGGTGCAGCAGCATCTAAGGAGCGAAGGAGATAGGCGACGTTTCGGGTCGAGACCCTTCTTCAGACGAACTGCAGATTCTGGTTTACACCGAAGATAGACACAAAACGCTGGGGTAACTTGGTGGGACAGGCAGCGTCTCTGGAGAGAAGGAATGGGCGACGTTTCAAGACGAGACCTTTCTTCAGACTAAGAGTCAGGGGAAAGGGGAACGAGAGATGTGGAAGGGGAAGGTGTGAAAACGAGAGATCAAAGGGGACGACAATCGAGGAAAGTGTAGACTAGATCATTTTAGTTTAGATTTAGGTTTCATTTAGAGATAGTGTAGAAACAGGCCCTTCAGCCCACCAAGTCCACGCCAACCAGCGATCCCCGCACACTAACACTATCCTACACACACTAGGGACAATTTACAATCTTTACCGGTCAATTAACCTACAAACCTGTACGCCCTTATGTGTGTGACACGCAACAAAAGCTTTTCACTATACCTCAGTACACATGACAATAAAAAAAGTCACTTTGGAGTGTAGGAGGAGACTGGAGCACCCAGAGAAAACCCACATGGTCACAGGGAGAACGTACTAACTCCACACAAACAGCATCAGTAGTCGGGATCGTACCCATGTCTCTGGCGCTGTGAGGCAGCGACTCTACCGCTGCGCCACCGTGCCGCCCCTGAAGGCAGGATAATTGGCCTGTATAAATTGCTGTGAATGTGTGGTTGTGTTGTAGAATCTGGGGGGAGTTGTCGGCAATATGGAATGATTTAAAAAATGGATTCGATTAGCGTGGAGTCTGAAGTCTCAAGAAGGGCCTCGACCCGAAATGTCACCCATTCCTTCTCTCCAGGGATGCTGCCTGACTCCGAGTTACTCCAGCGTGTTGTGTCCCTGTGTACACCGTGCTGTGTGTGGCCCATATCAGGGCAATTCACATTGCAAACCAAGCTCATATTTCTTCTGCCAAGCCGGGAGCTGCAATCAGATCCTGTTGGCTCATCTTCGTCTTGCTCACAGATCAGTCATTCTGCTGGCATCTGCTTGCAAGTGAGTCATGATGCACCACCACAGCGACATCGATGTCCGCTGACTGATGTTACAATCGCAGGTCATGCCACAGTGGTGACAAACACACACAGGATGTGGTCCTATGATGCTGACAGAGTCTTTCTTTTGCTCACGTTTCCCTTTATGATTCAAGTAACCATTTATTTTTAGTTTAGTTTAGTTTAGAGATACAGCATGGAAACAGGCCCTTCGGCCCAACTTGTCGCTGCCAACCAAGATGCCCCATCTAAGACAATAGACAATAGGTGCAGGAGTAGGCCATTCGGCCGATTGAGCCAGCACCGCCATTCAATGTGATCATGGCTGATCATCCCCAATCAGTACCCCGTTCCTGCCTTCTCCCCATATCCCCTGACTCCGCTATTTTTAAGAGCCCTATCTAGCTCTCGATTGAAAGTATCCAGAGAACCGGCCTCCACCGCCCTCTGAGGCAGAGAATTCCACAGACTCACCACTCTCTGTGAGAAAAAGTGTTTCCTCGTCTCCGTTCTAAATGGCTTACTCCTTATTCTTAAACTGCGGCCCCTGGTTCTGGACTCCCCCAACATCGGGAACATGTTTCCTGGGTCAAGTGTGTCCAAGCCCGTAAAAATCTTAAGCTAGTCCCATATGCTTATATGCCCATTTGCCTCCAAATATTTTTACCGTACAACTACAAACATTCCATAACCATGTACTTGTAAAAATGTATTTTAAATGTAGAAACAAGGAACTGCGGATGTTGTTTTACAAAAAGGAACGCAAAATGCTGGAGTAACTCAGCGGGTCAGGCAGCATCGCGGGAGATCATGGATAGGCATGGATGTTTTTGGTCGGATCCCTTTCGTCAGACCAGAAACGTCACCTATCCATGTTCTCCACAGATGCTGCCTGACCCGCTGAGTTACTCCAGCACTCTGTGAAACGTCACCTATCCATGTTCTCCACAGATGCTGCCTGACCCGCTGAGTTACTCCAGCACTCTGTGAAACGTCACCCATTCCTTCTCTCCAGAATCCCATAATATCAGATAATTCGCACCCTTAATAATTGGCACCATTTGAAAAATCACTTCTTTTTGCAGAGAAGGAATGGGCGACGTTTCGGGCCGAGACCCGAAGGGTCTCGAGCCGAAACGTCACCCATTCCTTCCCTTCACAGATGCTGCCTGACCCGCTGAGTTACTCCAGCACTCTGTGAAACGTCACCTATCCATGTTCTCCACAGATGCTGCCTGACCCGCTGAGTTACTCCAGCACTCTGTGAAACGTCACCTATCCATGTTCTCCACAGATGCTGCCTGACCCACTGAGTTACTCCAGCACTCTGTGAAACGTCACCTATCCATGTTCTCCACAGATGCTGCCTGACCCACTGAGTTACTCCAGCACTCTGTGAAACGTCACCTATCCATGTTCTCCACAGATGCTGCCTGACCCGCTGAGTTACTCCAGCTCTCTGTGAAACGTCACCTATCCATGTTCTCCACAGATGCTGCCTGACCCGCTGAGTTACTCCAGCACTCTGTGAAACGTCACCTATCCATGTTCTCCACAGATGCTGCCTGACCCGCTGAGTTACTCCAGCACTCTGTGAAACGTCACCTATCCATGTTCTCCACAGATGCTGCCTGACCCACTGAGTTACTCCAGCACTCTGTGAAACGTCACCTATCCATGTTCTCCACAGATGCTGCCCGACCCGCTGAGTTACTCCAGCACTCTGTGAAACGTCACCTATCCATGTTCTCCACAGATGCTGCCCGACCCGCTGAGTTACTCCAGCACTCTGTGTAACATTAGTGTGAACAGATGATCACTCGTCAGTGTAGACTTGGTGGGCTAAATGTTCCTATTTCCAAACATTGAAACATGCCCTTCAGCCCATCGAGTCCAAGCTGACCATCGATCACCCTTTCATGCTGGTTCTATGCTATCCCACTTTCTCATCCACTCCCTACACACTAAGGGCAACTTTACAGAGGCCAATTAATCCACAAACCTGCACGTCTTTGGGAAAAGGGGGGAAACTGGAATTCAAGGCGGAGATTGAGAGATTCTTGATTAGTAAGGGGGGTCAAGGGGAGAAGGAAGGGCAATGGGTTTAAGATTGATCAGCCATCATTGAATGGTAGAGCAGACTCAATGGACTGAATGGCCTAATTCTGCTCCAATGACTTACGAACTTGTGATTTTATGAAACCCAGGCGATCACAGGAAAAACGTGCAAACTCCACACAGGCAGCACACGAGGTCAGGATCAAAGCTGGGTCTCTGGCGCGGTGAGGCAGCACCTCTACCCTCTGCGCCACTGTGCCGCCCCTGTCACAGGCATTTGCCACAAACACTATTTGCTATCTCCACTGAAAACATCCTGGCATTACAGGCTGGCAATGAACAGTGCCTTCTATGAACAGTTATTTTCAGTTAATCAATAGCTAATTCAGAATTCACTCACCTTTGCGTTTAATTAGTGCGCTTGGACTTGCAGTCAATACTGAATCCTAAATCAGTATTTCTTTTGGAGTGTAATCAGTGGTTGCATGGTGAAAATTAATTGTATTTCTTTGAGTGTTACACAATGCTCCACTATCAGCTCTGCTGTGAAAGGAGGATTTGTTCATTTATATAGCGCCTTTCTCATCCATGGAAAGTGCCAAAGAGCTTTATTGAGGTTTAGGTTGAGATGTAGATTTAGTTTAGTTTAGAGATACAGCATGGAAACAGACCCTTCGGCCCACCGAGCCCTCACCGACCAGCGATCCCCGCACACTAACACTATCCTACACACACTAGGGACAATTTACATTTATACCAAGCCAATTAACCTACAAACCTCCACGTCTTTGGAGTGTGAGAGGAAACCGGAGCACCCGGGGAAAACCAATGCAGTCGCAGGAAGAACGTGCGAACTCCGTACAGACAGCGCCCGTAGTCAGGATTGAACCCGGGTCCTTGGCGCTGTGAGGCAGCAACTCTACCGCTGCGCCACCGTGCCACCCATAAATGTAGGGTTGCAGAATCCACTTCTATTGCCATTTGTGCACTGATGTGGGAATTGAGGGAGTGCAGCGTATGTTCACGAGGTTAATTCCCGGGACTGTCATATGTTGATAGAATAGAGCGGCTGGGCTTGTACACTCTGGAGTTTAGAAGGATGAGAGGGCATCTTATTGAAACATAAAAGATTATTAAGGGGTTGAACACGCTAGAGGCAGGAAACATGTTCCCGATGTTGGAGGAGTCCAGAACCAGGGGCCACAGTTTAGGAATAAGGGGTTGGCCATTTAGAACGGAGATGAGGATAAAATTTTTCTCACAGAGAGTGGTGAATCTGTGGAATTCTCTGCCTCAGAGGGCGGTGGAGGCTGGGCCTCTGGATGCTTTCAAGAGAGAACTAGATAGGGCTCTTAAAAATAGCGGAGTCAGGGGGTATGGGGAGAAGGCAGGAACGGGGTACTGATTGGGGATGATCAGCCATGATCACAGTGAATGGCGGTGCTGGCTCGAAGGGCCGAATGGCCTACTCCTGCACCTATTGTCTATTGTCTATTGAACATCCCACACCTTCTGGCATCTACTCCGCTGCGAGAATCTCCTCAAGGTGCGCCTACTTTGATGAAGTTCTCCTCCTCTCTCCGACGAGAGTTCTACAACATCCTATCTCTCTCGCTGCCCCCCCTTGGTGATTCCTCCTGTGCGCTGGCTCTACCACCTGGGTTTAACCCAGACTCGCTACCACAGTCTGAAGAAGGGCCTCGACCCGAAACGTCACCGATCCCTTTTCTCCAGAGATGCTGCCTGACCCTCTGAGTTACTCCAGCTTTTCAAGTCTGACCACTTGCGCAATGATACTCTTTTAAACAACGGAACATAAAGCCTTCAGTTTTTTTAGTTTGCAGTAACGAAAATAGACTTGGCTATTGTAAAAATCTTTATTTTTTTAAATACTGCAGGATAAATGACTTTGTTATTGCGAGTCAGAAACTCGCTCACCCCAAATCGCCATTTCCCCATTTGTTTTCAAATTTCGAGGTTTCTTAGGAACTAAACCATCGCACTATATCGGACCTGCCTGATATTTATATATTTATATTCAGTAGTAAACAACATGAAGCAGGTGCGTTACATGCAGATGACATCTGACCTCATAAGATCATAAGTTATAGGAGTAGAATTAGGTAATTGGGATCATCGAGGCTACTCTGCCATTCATCATTGCTGTTCTATCTTTCTCTCTCAACTCTATGGAGTTTCTTCCCACAGGCCATCAGGACTGTAAACTTTTATCTCACCAGGGATTCATTTACTGTCGACAAAAATGCTGGAGAAACTCAGCGGGTGCAGTTGCATCTACGGAGCGAAGGAAATAGGCAACGTTTTGGACCAAAACCCTTCTTCAGACTTCAGTCCCACCATCAGTCTGAAGAAGGGTTTCGGCCCGAAACCCTGAAGGAAATAGGCAAACATTGCCTATTTCCTTCGCTCCATAGGTGCTGCTGCACCCGCTGAGTTTCTCCAGCACTTTTGTCTACCTTAGATTTTCCAGCATCTGCAGTTCCTTCTGAAACTAAGGGACTAATTTACTGTGTGTTGTGTCTTTTTAAATTGTTTTCTAAAATGTAAATACTGGTTCTGTTCTGTTCTGTTCTGTTGTTCTGGTGTTTTGCACAATCCACAGGCATCGCCACTTTCATTTCACTGCACATCTTGTATGTGTATGTGACAAATAAACTTGACTTGGTTTGACATTCTCCTGCCTGCTCCCCATCTGATTCAGAGATCCTTCCTCGTTTCCATGATCCCTGACCAGTCTGAAGAAGGGTCTCGACCCGAAACGTCGCCTATCTCCTTCACTCCTTAGATGCTGCTGCACCCGCTGAGTTTCTCCAGCTTTTTGTGCATCCCTCGATTCTCCAGCATCTGCAGTTCCTTCTTTAACACTTTTAATCCTTCAGTGTCATATTACAGCAGGGTCCTTGAAAATACATGCAATATTTCTGAAGACAGACACAAAATGCTGGAGTAACTCAGCGGGACGGGCAGCATCTCTGGAGAGCAGGAATGGGTGACGTTTTGAGTCGAGACCCTTCTTCAGACTAAACGTGTCCATATGTATGTAGTGCCCAGATGTGTGTTGAGTCCATTCCCTCCACAGATGCTGCCTGACCCGTTGAGTTCCTCCAGCACTCTGTGCTTTGCTCAAGATGCCAGCTTCTGCAGTTCCTTGTGTATCTTGTATACACACCCATATTTAACACCATCCTTTCTGTTCCATAACTAACCAAATAGTCTACGAACCCTCTGGGAGTATTCTCTCTCTGAACAACTGCATTGTTAACGTAGGTCTCCAAAATCACACACCCACTTCCCCTATTTGTTTACTTATCCTTCCTGAATGCATTGTATCCGGGAATGTGTACTTCCCGTTCCTGCGTCTGGTTAGACAAGTCTCCGATATAATTGTGTAGGAAGGAACTGCAGATGCTGGTTTAAACCGAAGATGGACACAAAATGCTGGAGTAACTCAGCGGGACAGGCAGCATCTCTGGAGAGGAGGAATGGGCGACGTTTCAGGTCGAGACCCTTTTACAGACGTCCATGACGTACCACTCTATAAACTCTATAACAGTCCAACGGGCATTTTGAACCCCTTTAATGTAACCTGGGTCCCTTTGTGTAATTGTTCCTACAAGACTCCCTGCGGATTTTGGAATTAGCATTTCACTGACTGCGGCCTGATCTGTCAGCTAACGTTGGCGCTCAATATCTTCCCAGATAATGTTTGCAGATCTAATGAAATCTTTGTGACTGGGGTTTGCAGCCTGGCAGCTACAATGAGGATGGGAGTTGAGGAGTTGAGGAGATGGGAACACTGGTGGAGGGTTTGGGGGGGGGAGGGAGGTTGGGGGGTTGGGGGGTTGGGGGGGGGGGAAATTGGAGAAACATGTAGATAGACACAAATTCGCAGCCCCATATCTAAGGAAGGATGTGCCGGCTCTGGAGAGGGTCCAGAGGAGGTTTACAAGAATGATCCCAGGAATGAGTCAGTTTGCATATGATGAGCGTTTGACAGCACTGGGCCTGTACTCGCTTGAGTTTAGAAGGTCGAGGGAAAACAGAATAATGAAAGGCCTAGATAGAGTGGATGTGGAGAGGATGTTTCCACTGGTGGGAGAGTCCAGGACCAGAGGTCATAGCCTCAGAAATAAAGAGCGCTCTTTTAGAAAGGAGGTGAGGAGGAATTACTTTAGTCAGAGGGTGGTGAATCTGTGGAACTCATTGCCACAGAGGACTGTGGAGGCCATGTCAGTGGATAATTCTAAGGCAGAGATAGGCTAATTCTGGATTAGGGTGTCAAGGGTTATGGGGAGAAGGCAACATTGGGATTAGGAAGCATGATTGAATGGCGGTGTGGACTAGGTGGGCTGAATGGCCTAATTCTACTCCACAAGCGTCTATGTGTGTGAGTATGTGTATATATGCACACACTGAACATGTGTTTGCATTTATTATATTGTTTGCAGTGTTTATATATTCTGTTGTGCTGCTGCAAGTAAGAATTTCATTTTTCTATCTGGGAAACATGGCAATAAAACACTTTTGCCTCTTGAAAGCCGGAGTAACTCAGCGGGACGGGCAGCATCTCTGCAGAAAAGAAATAGGTGACGTTTCAGGTCGAGACCCTTCTTCAGGCTGGGAGTCAGGGGAGAGGGAAACGAGAGATATAGACGGTGATGTAGAGAGATATGGAACAAAGATTAGAAACATAGAAACATAAAAAATAGGTGCAGGAGTAGGCCATTTGGCCCTTCGAGCCTGCACCGCCATTCAATGTGATCATGGCTGATCATCCAACTCAGTATCCCTTACCTGTCCTTTTCTCCATACCCTCTGATCCCTTTAGCCACAAGGGCCACATCTTCTAACTCCCTCTTAAATATAGCCAATGAAGTGGCCTCAACTACCTTCTGTGGCAGAGAATTCCACAGATTCACCACTCTCTGTATGAAAAATGTTTTTCTCCTCTCGGTCCTAAAATATTTCCCCCTTATCCTTAAACTGTGACCCCTTGTTCTGGACTTCCCCAACATCGGGAACAATCTTCCTGCATCTAGCCTGTCCAAGCCCTTAAGGATTTTGTAAGTTTCTATAAGATTGTTATGTGGGTTAGCATATGATGACCGTTTGACGGCACTGGGCCTGTACTCGTTTGAGTTTAGAAGGTTGAGGGGGGACCTCATTGAAACAGAACAATGAAAGGCCTGGACAGAGTGGATGTGGAGAGGATGTTTCCACTGGTGGGAGAGTCTAGGACCAGAGGTCACAGCCTCAGAAATAAAGAGCGCTCTTTTAGAAAGGAGGCAGGAAACATGTTCCCGATGTCGGGGGAGTCCTGAACCAGGGGCCACAGTTTAAGAATAAGGAGTAAACCATTTAGAACGGAGATGAGGAAACACTTTTTCTCACAGAGAGTGGTGAGTCTGTGGAATTTTCTGCCTCAGAGGGCAGTGGAGGCGGGTTCTCTGAATGCTTTCAAGAGAGAGCTAGATAGGGCTCTTAAAAATAGCGGAGCCAGGGGATTATGGGGAGAAGGTAGGAATGGGGTATTGATTGGTGATGATCAGCCATGATCACATTTAATGGCGGTGCTGGCTCGAAGGGCCGAATGGCCTACTCCTGCACCTATTGTCTATTGTCTATTGTAAGTGAATGAAAGTTATGCAGAAAACCTACAATGATAAAGGAAACAGGCTGGCCTGGGTGAAAACAAGTTACAAACAATGACTCAACAGGACGGCTTTGAAACAAATGCAACGACTTGGGTGTGGTGGGGGGGTGGGGACAGAGAGGGGGATGCAAGGGTTACTAGGAAAGTAGAATCATGTTATGGTTCCAGATAATTAGACATTCAGGAGGACGTCTCCTTCAATCACAGAATCACAACTCGGGAATAATTCAGGATTTATATTCATTGCCTATTCTTTGTAAAAAAAAAAAAAATCAGGAAATAACAGCAATTAGGTTGTCTGCTGAAGGAAAATTAAACTTACAAATATATAAATCTCTCCTTAATAACCCAAATGACTCAATGTTACATAAAATGAAAGATACTTTAAGAGGTTACAAATGTATTGGAGGAAGTTAACATTTATAGAGAGGCAGTTATACAGAACAGAAACAGGCCCTTCAGCCCAACTCATCCACACCGACCAAGATGCCCCATCTAAGCTGGTCCCATGTTCCTGCATTGGACCCAAAGCCACCCATGTACCTGCTCTACTGTCTTTTTAAATATTGTTAAATATTGTTAAATATCTACATCTGGAAGATATGAGACTCCGCCTGGAAGGAAAATCAGAACGCTTCTATCAGACGTGGCCTGCATTTATAGAATTACTACAAAGATAGGGTGCAGGAGTGCCTCGGGCCTTGGTGGGGGGGGGATGGAAAACTATCGAGTTGGTGGATTCCTTCTGCGTGATATATATAACATAGCAACTGGCTTTTTTTTTCTTTTTCCTTTTCTTTTTTAGTGTCTATCTCTTAACCCCCTTTCTCTAATTCTTTGGCCAAGGGTTTCCTCTCCCCTTTGGCACGCTCTTTCACCATCACAACCCTTTTCACTCTCTTTCTCTCTATTCTTTTTATTTAAAAGTCATAAAAATATGGGGTACAATGATTGTAACTGTATATATGCAAAGTACATTGATGTATTTACCTCTAATAAATAACATTTAAAAATAAATTAAAAATAAATATTGTATTGGTAATACAGGCTGAGATCCTGACTGTGTGAAATGTGTGCGTTTTCCCTGTGACCGCGTGGGGTTCCTCCGGGTGCTCCGGTTTCCTCCCACAACCCAAAGACGTGTTGGCTTGTAGGCTAATTGTCCCTCTGTTCTAGAGGGAGTGAGATAAGATGAATCTAAGTGCGTATGCACAGTGATACTTGTACTAAACTCAGAGTATCAGAGAAAGCAGGAGAGTGGGGTTGAGAGGGAGAGATAGATCAGCCATGATTGAATGGCGTAGATGTGATGGGCCGAATGGCCTCATTCTGCTGCTATCACTCATGAACCTATGAACTGAAAACAAAAATGTACACGAGACAACCAAAGGGCCGTATATTGTAACTGTAAGAGGGGTGCACTGTCAGAGGCAGCGTCTTGAAGCTGAGATGGTAAACAAAGGCCGGTGGTGCAGTGGTAGAGTTGCTGCCTCTCAGCGCCAGAGACTTCGAAACAATCCTGACTACGGGTGCTGCCTGTACGGAGTTTGTACGTTCTCCCCGTGAGCTACGTGGGTTTTCTCAGAGATCTTCCGTTTCCCCCCACACTAGTTTGTAGGTTAATTGGCTTGGTGTTATTGTAAAATTGTCCCTCGTGTGTGTAGGATAGTGTTAGTGTGCAGGGATCGCTGGTCGGTGCGGACTCGGTGGGCCGAAAGGCCTGTTTTAGCGCTGTATCACTAAATTAAACTAAGGCCCCAGGCTGTTTTCCGTACCACATGCACAAGCGCGCATACACACGCATACACAAGCACACGCACACACACGCACACACATGCACACACACGCACACACATGCATACGCACGCACACACACTTGCATGCTCGCACACATGCACACACACACGCATGCTCACTCTCTCACACACACACACACACCCACACACAAACACACACACACACACACACACACACACACACACACACACACACACACACACACACACACACACACACACACATACACACACGCCAACACACACACACACACACACACACACAATTCCTGGTACATTGGTCACAGAACAGGAAGTTCTCTTTGCAATTTCCCTTAACCAATATGAGCCGAGGCTCTATAAATGATGTCATTGCTCGTTGTGAGACGTTGCCTGGATGGTTTGCTGCATTTCCTCATGTAATATAACAGTGACGACTCTCGAGAGACACATCTTTGCACCAGTGCATTTTAGTCAGTTAAGAAATATGTGCCTCAGCTGCAAGGACTGTCTTTATCGCCCATCCCCGTTTAGTTGTTGCAGAGATTGTGGTGAATCATGTGCAGGAAGGAACTGCAGATGCTGGTTTAAACCACAGGTAGACACAGAAAGCTGGAGTAACTCAGCGGGACAGGCAGTATATCTGGCAAGAAGGAATGGGTGACGTCTCGACCCAAAATGTCAGCCATTCCTTCTCTGCAGAGATGCTGCCTGTCCCGCTGAGTTACTCCAGCTTTCTGTGCCTATTCGTGGTGAATCATAGCAGTTAAGCTTTCCCCATGGTGATTCTGTGTAGGGGTTCCTGGGCGGCACGGTGGCGCAGCGGTGGAGTTGCTGCCTCACAGCGCCAGAGACCCGGGTTCGATCCTGACTACAATGCTGTCTGTACGGAGTTTGTACATACGCTCTCCCCGTGACCTGCGTGGGTTTACTCCGAGATCTTTGGTTTCGTCCCACACTCCAAAGACGTACAGGTTTGTAGGATAATTGGCTTGGTGTAATGAAAATTGTCCTTAGTGTGTGTAGGATAGCGTCAGTGTGCGGGGATCGCTGGTCGGCGCGGACTCAGTGGGCCGAAGGGCCTGATTCTGCACTGTATCTCTAAATTAAACTAAACTGAACTAAACTGAACTGAACTGAACTGAACAAAACTAAACTGAACTAAACTGAACTGAACGAAAGTAAACTAAACTGACTGAACAAAACTGAACCAAATTTAAACTAATCGATGAACCAGAGAGGAAAAATTTTACAAGAATCTGAGGAATAACTTTTCCACACCAAGGGTGGTGGGTGTATGGAACTAGCTGCCAGAGGAGGTAGTTGAGGCTGGGACTATTGCAATGTTTAAGAAAGATTTAGACAGGTACATGTATAGGACAAGGTTAGAGGGGTATGGGCAAGCGCAGGCAGATGGGACTAGTGTAGATGGGACATGTTGGTCGGTGTGGGCAAGTTGGGCCGAAGGGCCTGTTTCCACGCTGAATGACTGTGACTCTCTGATGAAGAAGGTGACTAATTATATTTCCAGATCAAGATGTGTGCGACTTGGAACATGAAGGGGGTAGTAAACAATTTAAGCTGCTTGGGACTTTCAGGTGAGAGGGGAAAGATTGGATCACATCCTGAGAGGCACTGTTCCTGCACAGACGTTGTTGTAGTCAGGTCTAGTCAAGTCACCTTTATTTCTACAGCAAATCGTTGACCAGTGCTTTACATTAGTGCAGGTACTAACGTGCTACATACAGTGGTACATAGATCTACAATACATACATAGATACATACATACAGCGCTCCCGCAGAGGACCTCAATAAAGGCTTGAGAGTAGAAATATAAATATAAATAAAGTTGTAGGTATGAGGGCTGAGCTGCCAAATGGATGTTGTTGAGGCAGGTAGATTAACCAAGGATCTTTGAGCAGATGCATGGATAGAAAAGGTTTGGAGGGATATGGGTCAAAGTGGTGGATACTGCCCAGTCCATTCATGGGTGCTGATCTCCCCACTAATGGAGGAGTCCCACTATCTACAGGATATACCACCTCACCAGATAAAAGCTGTCCAGGGTCAGACCACCCCCAGAGGAGCATGGGTGAAGCTCCACAGACTTGGCACTGGAGTTGGACGTTTCAACGCCAGCGTGTGTAGATGGGGACTCCCTCCCTCCGCCAGAGCCCAGCCTGTGAATGTGGAGCAGGACAACAGACAGCCAACCATGTCATCTCTGGGTGCCCGCTCTACCACCCACCAAATGGAGCTCAGGGCCCGGCAGACATTGGCGCCAACAGAGACAACAACCTGGCTGCTCAACACCCGGCTAGAGATCTAACTATTCCTTTGGTTTATTTATGTTTCATTTGCAAGATGAAGAAGACTGCCTCAGAAAGCCAGCCAGCATCATCGTTGACCCACACCACCCTGGCCACGCTTTCCTGCTTAGTGTGTGTGTCAGGGGTTATGGGGAGAAGGCAGAAGAGTGGGGTTAGGAGGTAGAGATCGATCAGCCATGATTGAATGGTGGAGTAGACTTGATGGGCCGAATGGCCTAATTCTGTTCCTGTCACTTATGAACTTATTAACCTTCATTTCACTCGGGCCATCGGGATGAAGGTACGGGAGTCTGAAGACTGTAATGTCCAGCTTCAGGAACAGCTTCTTCCCAACAACATGGGGTACACACGTTCTCCCCGTGACCTGCGTGGGTTTTCTCTGGGTGCCCTGGTTTCCTCCCACACTCCAGAGACGTACAGATTTGTAGGGTAATTGGTTTTGTTTAAAAGTAAAATCGTCCCTAGTGTGTGCAGGGTTGTGTCAGTGTGGGGGGATCGCTGGTCGCTGCGGACTCGGTGGGCCGAAAGGGCCTATTTCCGCGCTTTTTCTCTGAACAAAAAACAGGCAGATGGGACTGGCTTAGATGTTGGTCAGCATGACCTGTTTCCATGCTGCCTGCCTCTGTATAATATTGCCCAAAGAGCAATATGAATTTCAAAAGTCATTTGTAGAGATATAAGAATGGGAGGGTTTATAGGGATTTGGGTTAAATACAGGCAAATGGGACTAGTTAGATGGAGAGTCTGAAGACGGATCTCAACTCGAAATGTCACCCATTCCTTCTCTCCAGACATGCTACCTGTCCCGCTGAGTTACTCCAGCATTTTGTGTCTATCTTATGGAGCATTTCAGTTGGCATGGCCTTAGGGCCTGTTTGGGCCAAATACAGGCAAATGGGACTAGTTAGACTTGATGGGCCGAATGGCCTAATTCTGTACCTGCCACTTATGAAATTATTAACCTTCATTTCACTTGGGCCATCGGGATGAAGGTCCAGGAGTCTGGACGTCCAGGTTCAGGAACAGCTTCTTCCCAACAACCATCAGGCTATTCAACATTATAAACAGCAACTAAGCAACTAGGATCAGCCTGGGTTGAACTGAACTGAACAGAATCTGCCTGAGCTGCACGAGGGACTTTGGGCTTTCGCTTCTTTTGTACTATATTCACTTTTTAAAATCCATAATGAGCTTTTTTTTTGTTTATTGCATTATTTATTGAATATTGTGTTTACAAACCTGTTATGGTTCTGCAAATAAGAATCTCATTGGCTTCCGTACATTGTCCATAATGTGGAGGATAGAACTAGTGCGCGGGGATCGCTGGTCGGCGCGGACTCGGTGGGCCGAAGGGCCTGTTTCCACGCTGTATCTCCAAACTAAACTAAACTAAACTCTCCGCAGTTTGCTTTAGACGTTCGATTTTCGATCCACCATGCCCGCACCGATAGTCACTCACCCGTACACTAGTTCTATCTCACACACCAGGAACATTTTACAATTTTACAGAAGCCAATTAACCAACAAACTTGCACGTCTTTGGAAGTGGACAAAAATGCTGGGGAAACTCAGCGGGTGAGGCAGCATCTATGGAGCGAAGGAAATAGGCAACGTTTTGGGCCGAAACCCTCCTTCAGACGTCTTTGGAGTGTGGGAGGAAACCAGAGCACCTGGAGTTACAGGGAGAACGTGCAAACTCGGCACCCGTAGTCAGGATCGAATCCGGGACCCTGGCGCCGTGAGGCAGCGACTCTACCGCTGCGCCACCGTGCCGCACCCGCGGTTGCCCGGCAAACACCACCGGTGCCAAACCGGACAGGCAGACGGTGTGACAGATTTAATCATTGCTTCTTCACTACTGAGACATATGCAGACATTGCCCTTTTAAGGTGAACTTGAGCCAGAGAAATCTGCGTCATTAAAAAGGTGTCGAGAACGATACCTTCCTCCTTGGTTCAACTCCATTACCCAGAGCCACAAAGCTCATTAAGATTTGACACAGGGTTTCTGTTCAGTTTGGACAAGCTTACGGCACAGATATTCAAACAGATACATGGATAGGAATTGTTTAGGTAGCACGGTGGCGCAGCGGTAGAGTTGCTGCCTCACAGCGCCAGAGTCCCGGGTTCGATCCTGACTACGGGCGCGGTCTGTACGGACTTTGTACATACGCTCTCCCCGTGACCTGCGTGGGTTTTCTCTGGGTGCTCTGGTTTCCTCCCACACTCCAGAGACGCACAGATTTGTAGGGTAATTGGTTTTGTATAAAAGTAAAATCGTCCCTAGTGTGTGCAGGGTTGTGTCAGTGTGCGGGGATCGCTGGTCGCTGCGGACACGGTGGGCCGAAGGGCCTGTTTCCGCGCTGTTTCTCCAAACAAAAAACAAAAAAACTAATCTAAAATGTGGGTCAAATGCAGGCAGATGGGACTGGCTTAGATCTTGATCGGCATGACCTGTTTCCATGCTGTCTGCCTCTGTATAATATTGCCCAAAGAGCAATATGAATTTCAAAATACATTTGTAGAGATATAAGAATGGGAGGGTTTATAGGGATTTGGGCCAAATACAGGCAAATGGGACCAGTTAGATGGAGAGTCTCAAGACGGATCTCGACTCAAAACGTCACCCATTCCTTCTCTCCAGAGATGCTACCTGTCCCGCTGAGTTACTCCAGCATTTTGTGTCTAACTTATGGAGCATTTCAGTTGGCATGGCCTTAGGGCCTGTATGACAGTTTGACTCGATGATATTGCCCAAAAAGTAATAAGAATTTCTAAGGTAGACAAAAGTGCTGGAGAAACTCAGCGGGTGCAGCAGCATCTATGGAGCGAAGGAAATAGGCAACGTTTCGGGACGAAACCCTTCTTCAGAAGAATTTCTAAAGGCATTTGGATTGGAATATGAATGGGTTTCGAGGGATGTGGGCCAAATGCAGGCAAACGAGACTGAGCCAGCTGGGCCCAAGGGCTTGTAAGCTCTTTGGCTACATGACGACTAAAGTCTCCAAGGGTTTAAGTAGTTGGTTTGCTTACACTGTTTGCTTTTAGGTCTGTATTTACTTCCAATTACTTTTCCCAGGAGAAGGATTGTGAATTTAAGGATATTGGTATTTTGCATTTTTTGTGTTTCACACGGTATGGTGGAGACTACAGTATGTTTGGGCTGGGTTTTGTCACCAGTTGCAATACCCACTGCTCAATCTGTGTTACATTAGGCACAACATATATCCTTTGCTTCCTCACAGTCAAACATTGTTGGGTAGGAGGGAACTGCAGATGCTGGTTTAAACCGAAGATAGACAAACAAAATGTTGGAGTAACTCAGCGGGACAGGCAGCATCTCTGGAGAGAAGGAATGGGTGACGTTTCGGGTCGAGACCCTCCTTCAGACATTGTTTCTTTCAGTTCTGGGCGCCATGTTATAGGAAAGATGTTTGTCGAGCTGGAAAGGGTACAGAGAAGATTTACGGGGATGTTGCCAGGACTCGAGGGTCTGAGCTATCGGGAGAGGTTGAGCAGGCTAGGACTCTGTTCCCTGGAGCGCAGGAGGATGAGGTGATCTTCTAGAGCTGTATAACGTCATACAAGAAATGAATCAGGCAGATGCACAGAGTCTCTTGCCCAGAGTAGGTGAATCAAGGACCAGAGGACATAGGTCTAAGGTGAAGGGAAATAAGATTTAATAGGAATCTGAAGGGTATGTATTCACACGAAGGGTGGTGGGTGTATGGAACGAGCTGCCAGGGGAGGCAGTTGAGGCTGGGACGATCCCAAGAATTAAGAAACAGTTAGACAGTCACATGGATAGGACAGGTTTGGAGGGATATGGGCCAACCGTGGGGCTAGTGTAGATGGGGCAAGTTGGCCAGTGTGGGCAAGTTGGGCCTGTTTCCACACTATAACGTAGAATATAGAACACCAATCAGTATTGAAGAAGAACAGGCCTTTCGGCCCACAATGTCCGTGCTGAACATAATGCCACAAGAGAATCCATCTCCAATCTACCTGCACATAATATAGTGCGGCACGGTGGCGCAGCAGTAGAGTTGCTGCCTTACAGCGCCAGAGACCCGTGTTCGATCCTGACCACAGGCGCTGTCTGTACGGAGTTTGTATGTTCTGCTCGTCAAATGCTTGGGTTTTCTCAAAGATCTTCGGTTTCCTCCCTCACTCCAAAAGCGTACAGGTCGGTAGTTTAATTGGCTTGGTATAAATATAAAATTGTCCCTAGTGTGTCGAGTAGTGTTAGCGTGCGGGGATCGCTGGTCGGTGCGGACTCGGTGGGCCGAAGGGCCTGTTTCCGTGCTGTATCTCTAAACTAAACTAAACTAAACCAAATGTAAATTATATCCCTCCATTCCCTTCGTACCCAGGTGCCAATTCAAGAGTCTTTTAAACGCCACTATCGTATCTGCCGCCACCACCACCCCTGGCAGCGCGTTCCAGGCACCCACCACCCTCTGTGTAAATATATTGCCTCACACAATTCCTTTCCACTTTGCCCTCCTCACCTGAAAGCTATGCCCCCAAGTCTTTGATTTATCCATCTTGGGAAAAAGATTCTGACTGTCTACCCTATCTACACCTCTCGTAATTTTATGTATTTTCGTAGGGTCTCCCCTCAACCTCTGACACTCCAGACAAAACGATCCAAATCTGTCCAATCTCTCCCTGTAGATAATGCCCCTAATCCAGGCCTCATTCAGGTGAACCTCCTCTGCACCTTCTCCAGAGCTTCCATGTCCTTCCACACAATACTGCACTTGCATCCTAACCAAGGTCCTAAAGAGCTGCCTCATGACCACTTTACTTTAGACTTTAGAGAAACAGCGTGGAAACAGGCCTTTCGGCCCACCAAGTCCGTGCCGACCAGCGATCCCCGCACACTAACACTATCACACACACTAGGGCCAATTTACAATTTTACCAAAGCCAATTAACCCACAAACTCACAAACGTCTTTGGAGTTGTGGGAGGAAACCGGAGCGCCCGGAGAAAACCCACAGGGAAAACGTGCAAACTCCGCACAGACAGCACCCGTAGTCAGGATGGCGTAGTCACCAAGTCCGCACCGACCAGCGATCCCCGCACGCTACCACTACTCGACACACACTAGGGACAAACTCCGTACAGACAGCGCCTGTGGTCAGGATCGAACACGGGTCTCTGGCGCGGTGAGGCAGCAACTCTACCGCTGCGCCACCGTGCCTCCCCTTCACTTGACATGCAAGGAAAGTGAATGGCGTTCACAGCCTCCTGTCAGACGCGATTCACTGCTGTCCCAGTCCCCTGGAGGGCCTCGGGATGTGTTGGATGCTGCCTGAAGTCAGCTTCTGAATGCCTAATTATTATTCCAGCGCTGGAGTTTGGTGATACACAACGGCACTCGTGACAAGTGAGCCTTTGTGCTCAGTGCAAAACAAACCAATCCCATCTGCCTGGCGATTCTGTCAATACTTTGTGCAAATAGTGCCAATTGGCCGGCGTACAAATAATTATCGATCTGCCCCTTCCAGCCTTCCAGCTCACTGTCTGAGAGTTGTGGACACGGCTTGTTTTGTGATATGAACTTGTCACAGTGTCATACAACATACAACATAGAACATAGAAGATAGAACATAGAACATTAAACATGGAACATATAACATAGACAATAGACAATAGACAATAGGTGCAGGAATAGGCCATTCAGCCCTTCGAGCCAGCACTGCCATTCAATGTGATCATGGCTGATCATCCCCAATCAGTACCCCATTCCTGCCTTTTCCCCTTATCCCCTGACTCCACTATCTTTAAGAGCCCTATCTAGCTCTCTCTCTAAACAATCCAGAGAATCGTCCTCCACCGCCCTCTGAGGCAGAGAATTTCACAGACTCACCACTCTCTGTGAGAAAAAGTGTTTCCTCGTCTCTGTTCTAAATGGCTTACCCCTTTTTCATAAACTGTGGCCCCTGGTTCTGGACATAGAACATGAAAACATGGAACATGGAACCTCGAACAGTGGAACAGAAAACTCTCTGAGTTACATATGAGGTTTGTTTGCCTTATTAACTTCTCAACATACATCCAACATACATCAATAAAACATAGATATATAGAGCACAGTACATAGAACAGTGCAGCACTAGCACAGGCCCTTCGGCCCACAATGTGTGTGCTGGCTGTATGGAGATTACATGTTCTATCTGCCAAAAAAAAACTTTATTGTCATTTAGAAATACATCGATATATGCAGTTCCAAACGAAATTCCGTTGCATTTGGCTCCCTGTGCAACACGATAATTAACAGAAGGATAAACATGGATAAAATGGCTAAAAAGGATAAAAGGATAAATAGACAATGGTGGCAGCCCATTACATGGCATTCAGGAGTCTGATGGCTCGTGGGAAGAAGCTGTTGCAGAACCTTGATGTTCTGCTCCTTATGCTGCGATATCTTTTGCCCGAGGGCAGCAGAGTGAACAGTCCGTGATGGAGATGTGTGGGGTCTTTTATAATACTGCTGGCCTTAGACACGCAACGTTTGGTCGCAATATCCCCGATTGAGGGGAGAGAGGTCCCGATGATTTTTTCCGCTGTCCTCACCACTCTCTGCACGGACTTCCAGTCGGAGGCTCTACAGTCCCCAAACCAGACAGAGATACAGCTGGTCAAAATACTCTCTATGGTGCCCCTGTAGAAAGTGGTGAGGATGGGATGGCGGAGGTGAGCTCTTCTCATCCGGCGCAGAAAGTGCAACCGCTGCTGCGCTCTCTTAACTGTTGATGAGATGTTATTCGACCAGGTCAGACTGTTAGTGATCTGCACCCCCAGAAACTTAGTGCTACTGACCACCTCCACATCGGTGTCATTGATGTGAAGTGGTATGGGACTGTGCTGGTTTTGTGCCACAGACTGCATTTGGCCCAAAGCCCTCTATACTGTCTAAAGCTCCTATAAAAGTGGCAGCACGGAGACACAGCTGGCACAGCTGTTCCGTTTCTTCAGAGATGCCGCCTGACGCACTGAGATACTCAAGAGTCAAGAGTGTTTTATCGTCCCAGATAGGACAATGAAGTTCTTACTTGCAGCAGCTTTTTACCAGCTGTCTATCTTCGGTTTAAACCATCATCTGCCGTCCCTTCCTGTACGAGCTACAAACCCGTGCGTCTTTGGACTGTGGGAGGAAACCGGAGCACCCGGAGAAAACCCACGCAGCCACAGAGAGAGCGTACAAACTCCGCACAGGCAGCACCCATAGTCAGGATCGAACACGGGTCTCTGGCGCTGTGGGGCAGCAACTCTAGCGCTGCGCCACCGTGTGTTGCCCCTGTGATATCCTGGGCTGCTGAGTGAGGTGTCTTACGTCCAGTGAACTCCAAGCCACCAGCAGATGGTGGCCAAGTCACCAAGGACATTCATTATCACACACTCAGGAGGTTTCATGACAACTAGGTGAGAGAATGGAAGGGCCCATGTCCAATACATTCCTCAGATAATATGATTGCAAGAAGCTATGAATAGCCTCACAGTCTATAACTGGATGAGCTTCAGTGCGGTTTAATCTAGTGCTGTCAAAATAAGGATTAGAACTATTTACATTACATTCATGGTGAAGGCGGCTCAGATAAGCAAACCAAATGTTGATTAGAGGGCTGGGGCCAGCACAACAAACCCAGACAATGAGAGGCTGGGAGATAGATACGACTGCAAATGCTGGTCGACAAAAGTGCTGGAGAAACTCAGCGGGTGAGGCAGCATCTATGGAGTGGAGGAATGGGCGACGTTTCTGTTAATTAGGAGGAGAGTTAGACCGGTCGGAGAATTGGGAAGGGGGAGGGGATGGAGAGAGAGGGAAAGCAAGGGCTACTTGAAGATAGAGGAGTCTAGATTCATACTGTTGTTAAAGAAGGAACTGCAGATGCTGGAGAATCGAGGGTTACACAAAAAGCTGGAGAAACTCAGCGGGTGCAGCAGCATCTAAGGAGCGAAGGAGATAGGCGACGTTTCGGGTCGAGACAACTTCTTCAGACCCGGGTCTCGACCCAAAACGTCGCCTATCTCCTTCGCTCGTTAGATGCTGCTGCACCCGCTGAGTTTCTCCAGCCTTTTGTGTACTCTAGATTCATACCGCTGGGGTGTAAGCTGCCTAAGCCAAATATGAAGTGCTGTTCAGAAAAGGTCACCTATTCCTTCGCCCCATAGATGCTGCCTCACCCGCTGAGTTTCTCCAGCATTTTTGTCCGCCTACAAGACTCCAAATGACGTTTCTAGTCTTTAAATAACTTGCTGTGATTTGGGGATTTCTGAGGTTTAAGATTAGTAAGTAAGAAAGTAAGTAACTAAAGTGCTTTACATCGAAGAAATAATTAAGTGTCTGTACATCCATAGAAATATGTTTAAAAAAAAGAAAACTGACACAACACATTATAGAATTCAACAAGAACGTCCCCCCCACAACAGGGTGAAAATTTTCCACTGTGGAGAAAGGCATCAAAAAGTTGAGTCCTCTTCCTCTGTGAATCACCCGAGGTCGGGGCCTATTTGCGGCCTCCACAGCCAGTCCGATGTTTTCAGGCCCTCTTGCCGGGAAGATGGAACTCCTGCGTCGGGTGAGCACTCCAGCATCTGCAGTTCTTCCACAAACACTGTAAATGCTGGAGTAACTCAGCTGGAAAAGGCAACATCTCTGGAGAGAAGGAATGGGTGACGTTTTGGGCCGAGACCCTTCTTCAGACTCTCCATCCAACTAGTCCCCTTTGCCTGTCTTTAGCCCATATCCTTCTAAACCCACTCGTGAGGGTCGGGGAGGGGGTTCTGGACCTTCCCAAATATCCACTGTCCCCCCTCCCTTGACATCCAGTCTGAAGAAGGGTCTCCACTTGAAACATCACCCATTCCTTCTGTACAGAGATGCTGCCTGTCCCACTGAGTTACTCCAGCATTTTGTTTCTATCTTCGGTGTAAACCAGCATCTGCAGTTCCTCCCAGCACAGAGCGATTCTGTGGCACGGTTCATGACTTGATGGTTCAGTGTCAGCTGAGCATTCGAATTTGGACTTGGAAACATACGCAGGGGAAATCAAGAACAGTAGTTCTGCTGGCGCCAACAGCCAGCACGCACGGTGGCGCAGCGGTACAGTTGCTGCTTCACGGCGCCAGAGATCCGGGTTCAATCCTGACTACAGCCGCTGTCTGTACGGAGTTCCCACCTTCTCCCCGTGACCCGCGTCGGTTTTCTCCGGGTGCTCCGATTTCCTCCCACACTCCCAATATTTGTAGGTTAATTGGTTTGGTATAATTGTAAATAGTCCCTGGTGTGTGTAGGATAGTGTTAGTGTGCGGGGATCGCTGGTCCGAGTGGACTCCTTGACCTAAAGGCGCTGTATCTATAAACTAAACTAAAAACATCTTAGTCAGCATGAGCGTTGGGCTGAAGGGCCTGTTTCCGTGCTGTACGACTCGATGACTCTATGATTCAATGACTTGGCTAAATGCCAGTGTGTTCTTGATGTCCGTGTCAAATGAGGCTTGACTGGAACAGATCACGTCAAGCTGCAAGAAGCAGAACGAAGTTTGGCCAGACCACGTTGTGGTTTAGTAACGTGTAATGGAAAATGTGAGCTGGAATCTTTGCTGAGAATGGCCGAAGCCCCCCCCTACTAGAAGCCTGGCCCAGGCTGGCATCACTGGGCTGGAAGCAGCATACTCTTGTACTGGATCTGATCGAGAATTCTTGCATGGACACGTTTAGCTTGGACTGGAATAAATGTCACCGCAGCTGTTCAGCTTTGTATCACCTCTGCTTCATGTTTTGTTTAGTGTACTTTAGTTTAGTTTAGAGATACAGCGCGGAAACAGGCCCTTCGGCCCACCGAGTCCGTGCCGACCAGCGATCCCCGCACACTAACGCTATCCTACACACACTACGGACAAGTTTTACATTTATACCTGTCTATGATCATATTGAACGGCGGTGCCGGCTTAAAGGGCCGAATGGCCTACTCCTGTACCTATTTTCTATTTTTCTTTGATCATATTGAATGGCGGTGCTGGCTCAAAGGGCCGAATGGCCTACTCCTGCACCTATATTTTCATATATTGGAGAGAGAGGGAAAGCAAGTTTCTATATTTCACTGCCAATAAACAGAGGGAGGTTGCGCATGTGTCCATTGCCTGGCTGTCTGGAGCGTGTGGAGTGGTGATGGAGATACGACTGCCATTTAGGAGGCCTTTAGTTAGGCACATGGATATAAGTTCATGTTCTTAAGAATCTTCACCAATGGGAAACAAGCCTCACTTTCATCTCAAGAAACTACAAAGGCATTCTGTGTATTTCTTTTAGATTCTCTCACTGGAGACGCGTGTTCATAAGTGATAGGAGCAGAAGATGGCCATTCGGCCCATCAAGTCTACCCCGCCATTCAATCGTGGCGGATCTATCCCTCCCACCAAACCCCATTCTCCTGCCTTCTCGCCATAACCTCTGACACCTGCACCAATCAAGAATCTATCGATCTCTGCCTTTCAAATATCCACTGATTTGGTGTTTAAGAAGGAACTGCAGATGCTGGAAAATCAAAGGTCGATAAAAATGCTGGAGAAACTCAGCGGGTGCAGCAACATCTATGGAGCGAAGGAAATAGGCAACGTTTCGGGCCGAAACCCTTAAGGAAATGGGCAACGTTTCGGGCCGAAACCCTTAAGGAAATAGGCAACGTTTCGGGCCGAAACCCTTAAGGAAATAGGCAACGTTTCGGGCCGAAACCCTTAAGGAAATAGGCAACGTTTCGGGCCGAAACACTTAAGGGTTTCGGCCCGAAACGTTGCCTATTTCCTTCGCTCCATAGATGCTGCTGCACCCGCTGAGTTTCTCCAGAACTTTTGTCTACCTCAACTGACTTGGCCTCCACCGCTTGCCCGCCCTCTGACCAAATAAGCCCAGGAGAATTGAGTATTGTCTGCAGGTCACGAATGTCCCTCTCCCATCCCAGCTCTCCGACTAGTTTCACTGTCCTCCTGATTAAATTTTAATGATAGTACGCATCGTTGTCAGCCTGAAGAAGGGTCACCCATTCCTTCTCTCCAGAGGTGCTGCCTGTCCCGCTGAGTTGCTCCAGCGTTTTTGTGTCTATCTTCACTGATCAATTACGCTGCCTGACCCCTGCATTGGAGACGACTTCTGCACGGCAGCGGGAACATCGCATCCGAGCGCACACGAGTTGGAATATTTTCACAGCTGTTGACATTTGCGAGGCCCGACTGACAGGCCGGTGAGGCTGCTCCACGGGTGGAGATTGCTATCTGCGGTCTCCTCCGCACAGCGGCACACTCACCAGGAGTCCGACCATCTTCATTTACACTAAAGGTCAGGCAAGAGCTGGCTGCTCATATTTTCACCCCTAACGAGCAATAACCGCAGCTCCAGCCATCGAACTGCTGGGCAGAATCTCCCCCCCGCCTCAAAATTATAGCTCTGGTCGCTCGGGCGAGACGGTCGGTAATTTACTGCAGAACAAAATAGCAAACCAGACCAGCATGAATTAAGCAAGAGGATGCAGCCTATATATCTCCAAAAGCATTTCAGATCAGTTTAGTTTATTGTCACGTGTACCAAGAAAGAGAGGAAAGCTTTTAGAAACATAGAAACATAGAAAAATAGGTGCAGGAGTAGGCCATTCGGCCCTTCGAGCCTGCACCGCCATTCAATGTGATCATGGCTGATCATCCAACTCAGTATCCCGTACCTGCCTTCTCTCCATACCCCCTGATCCCTTTAGCCACAAGTGCCACATCTAACGCCCTCTTAAATATAGCCAATGAACTGGCCTCAACTACCTTCTGTGGCAGAGAATTCCAGAATGTTTTCCTCATCTCGGTCCTAAAGGAATTCCCCCTTATCCTTAGACTGTGACCCCTTGTTCTGGACTCCCCCAACATCGGGAACAATCTTCCAGCATCTAGCTTGTCCAACCCCTTAAGAATTTTGTAAGTTTCTATAAGATCCCCCCTCAATCTTTTAAATTCCAGCGAGTACAAGCCGAGTCTATCCAATCTTTCCTCATATGAAAGTCCTGACATCCCAGGACTGTGAACCCAGGATTTGTTGCGCGCTAACCTGTCAGCGGAAAGACAATACATGATTACAATGGATCCATTCACAGTGTACAGATACAGGATAAGGGATATAACGTTTAGTGCAAGGTAAAGCCAGCAAAGTCCGATCAAGGATAGTCCGAGGGTCACCAAAGAGGTAGACAGTAGTTCAGGACCGCTCTCTGGTTGTGGCAGGATGGTTCAGTTGCCTGATAACAGCTGGGAAGAAACTGTCCCTGAATCTGGAGGTGTGCGTTTTCACAATGCAAAATCATCTAGATGTGCAATAGAATTTTGCAGATTCAGAAATCTGTTCCTTTTAGTTTAGTTTAGTTTAGTTCGGTTTAGTGAGCTCTCCCTCACCTTTCCCCTACAATCAGTCTAGTTTATTGTCACCTGTACCAAGGTACAGTGAAAAGCTTTTGTTGCGGGCTAACCAGTCAGCGGAAAGACAACACATGATTACAGTTGCATTTATTGTCACTGCAAGTGAAAATGAAAACATTATAAATGCTGGAAATGTAACTAATTCTTTCCAATCTAGGCAGCATTCTGGTAAAATGTGGAAACAAAGAACTGCAGATGCTGGTTTATACCAAAGATAGACGCAAAATGCTGGAGTAGCTCAGCGGGACCGGCAGCATCTGTGGAGGAAAAAGGATGGGTGACGTTTCGGGTCGAGACCCTTCTTCAGACTGAGGATCATGGGAGAGGGAGTCTAGAGATATGGACGGGTAAGGTGTGAAAACAACAGATCAAAGCAGACGAGGATCCAGGATGGTAGAATGGTTCGCTGATGAGGCACACAAACAGAGATGGTGTGTGACATGCTGAGTTGCTCCAGCACACGTTCACAAGTTATGGGAGTAGACTTAGGCCATTCGGCCCATCGAGTCTAATCCGCCATTCAATCATGGCCGATCTCTGCCTTCTAATCCCATTTTCCTGCCTTCTCCCCATATCCCTTGACACTCGTTCTAATCAAGAATTAGTCTATCTCTGCCTTAAAAATATCCACTGACTTGGCCTCCACAGCCCTGAGTTCCACAGATTAACTACCCTCTGACTAAAGAGGTTTGTAGGAAGGAACTGCAGATGTTTGTTTAAACCGAAGATCGACACAAAAAGCTGGAGTAACTCAGCGGGACAGGCAGCTTCAGACTCTGAAGAAGGGTCTCGACCCGAAACGTCACCCATTCCTTCTCTCCAGAAATGCTGCCTGTCCCGCTGAGTTACTCCAGCTTTTTGTGTCCATCTCTGAAGAAAGAAGTTCCTCCTTGCCTCCTTTCTAAAAGAGCGCCCTTTAATTCTGATGCTATGACCTCTAGCTCTGGACTCTCCCATCAGTGGAAACATCCTCTCCACATCCACGCTATTTATGCGGAGGGAACCCTAGACTGTGGTCCTCCCAGCACCGAGCTTCAGTGCGTCCCTCAGCACGTACTCCTGCAGTCTGCAGCGGGCCGGTCGACAACATTCCCCCACGGATATCTCTGCTGGACATTTTGAACCTCCAACACTTATAGACAATAGGCAGGAGAAGGCCATTCGGCCCTTTGAGCCAGCACCGCCATTCAATGTGATCATGGCCGATCATCCCCAATCAGTATCCTGTTCCTGCCTTCTCCCCATATCCCCTGACTCCGCTATCTTTAAGAGCCCTATCTAGCTTTCTCTTGAAAGTATCCACCTCCTTTGCAAATTTAATCTAATCTAATTTAACGGACAACTTGGCGCCTATCTTTGCCGTTCTGGTCGACCTGTTCTGCAGCATCTCCAAAGCCACAATCCTCCAATAATGGGGCCGTTCAGCTGAGCTGCACGTGTCTGAATACCATCGAGTCAACTCATGAGAGTTTCCACGGCATTGGCAGCCAGTCTGTAGAGTACAAAGGGGGAAGTGAAGCTCGTGACGCGCACACTTGCTGCTCAACACACAATCGCACAATTGTTGTGCCACAAGATCAGGCACTGAGTCATCGACACAAGTTCACGGAAGAGGCCCCACGATGATTTATTTCAGTGACCTTACACCCATTTCTCCATTTTGCTTTCGTGTAGCACTTAAGATCTTAGGAACTTGCGTTGCACTTGTTCTGCCACCAAATGAATTGCCGGGCCACCACAGCAATCTCTTTGTAGAGTCACAGAGTCTTCGGCCCAACTTGCCCACACCGGCCAACATATGCCAGCTACACTCGTCCCACCTGCTCGCGTTAGGTCCATATTCCTCCAAACCTGCCCTATCCATGTAATTTGACAAATCCATGTTAATTGACAGAAGCTGGTTCAAACTGATGTTGTTTTGAAGAAGGGTTCCGACCTGAAACGTCACCTATCCATGTTCTCCAGACCCGGAGAGTTACTCCAGTCTTTTTTTACTTGATCTGAGTTCTTTAGAATTCTTTACATCTTCCTGAAACAAAATCTATCATGTAGGTTTATGTTCAGGTTTATTATTGTCACATGTACTGACAGAGGGTGAAAGGCTGTCTTTTCCATGCTGTTCAATCGGACCAGATAGTGCTACATGTAAATACAATCAAGCCATGTACAAATTCAAGTACATTAGCAGATACAAGGAGCTGGAGTAAAGGGCCTGTCCCACTTGGGAGTCATTTGCGCATCACTGCCTACGCCACCACACACCATGCGCGCGTAATGTGCACCATGCTCCGTCGTGCATCGTGACGCGTAAATTATGTCGCGTAAATGAAGTGCAAATGACGCCCAAGTGGGACAGGCCCTTAATGCAGCGGGTCAGGCAGCATCGCTGGAGAACATGGATCGGCAACGTGTGCAGGAAGGAACTGCAGATGCAAGAGTCAAGAGTCAAGGGTGTTTTATTGTCACGTGTCCCAGATAGGACAATGAAATTCTTGCTTGCACAACAGAATATGTAAACATAATACAAAACGGAAGATAAAAGTTCAGTGTATCCATGGACCATAGACCATATATACACAATAAATAAAGAGATATAGTGCATTAATAGTAATATTAAGTGAGAACTTCCCAGTTTGAAGTTCGATCTTCATTTTATGAGGAGTTACGGTGAGCGATTACGTGAAGAAGCCCCATCAGTGCGCCTGCGCATTAATCTTCAAAGCAGCGGCGTGAAATCACAGTAACTACAGTCGAAGTGATATAGTAAGACTCAGAAAACTCAAACTACCAGATGATTTTGCGATTATGAGGGCCGAGAGCGGAAGGCACGTAATCACTCACCATAACTCCTCATAAAATAAAGATCAAACTTCAAACTGGTAAGTTCTCATTTAATCTTACTATTTTACTTCGGAGTCACGTGAGCGATTCTGTGAAGATTTCAAAGCTCTGTGATTTCATGACGTAGATCCAGTTCCATATGACACACTGCTTCGGTTGACACAGGATAAACAAATAATGTATTGAACATTGTTTAAATAATATAATGAACGTTTTAAACAATAAAAGAACAGTAATAACCCCTCTCTCTTCTGGGGAAATTACAAAGGAGAACTCAAACAGAACCCAAAACAGCATGCCCAAATCCTTCCATTGCGAGGACAGGTTTATCATAAAATCGTGAAATGGTTCCTTCACTGGACCATCCTGCAGCGAGGATTTGGTCTAAAGGCACGTCCAGCACCTTTGCTACAGACGTTGACACCGCCCAGGTGGAGTGAGATTTAAACACATCAGTGTCTACTCCAACACAATCCAAAACCTGTTTCAGCCACGTAGAAATAGTTTGTACCGACACCTTTCTATGAGGTGTTTTGTGGCTGATCAGCATCGCTGTTTTAGAGCCTCTGAGACTCTTGGTGACCTTGATATATTGACTCAGGTGCGAAACTACACATAGTTTCAGGTCAATGTGGTAGCTTTAAAGCTTATGTTTGTTCCAGCCGTCCCTGGCCTGCTTTGTTTGATTAGATCTTATACATAAAATGTAATATTATCTACAGAAGAATGCATGCTGTCCAGTCGTAGCTTTTGCAATGTCTGGACCCGTTGCGCTGACGCTGGCGCCATGAGCATGACCACTTTGATCATTAACTTCTGGAAAGACAGAGATGTAATTGGAGCCCATTGCCGAAGCAGTGTGAGAACTATGCTCACATCCCAAATATCTAGGTCTGGGTCTGGGAGGGGTTTTGTTAAAATACCTCTCATGAATCGGGCCACCAATGGATGAGATCCGACAGAGTGTTATCCCGACCGTTGCTCTAAATAGGAGGACAAAGCAGTTCGAGCACCATTAATGGCACTATAGCCCAACTGCTGGTCAAAATGCAATGTGGCAAGGAACTCCAATACATCCAGTATGCCTGCAGTATGATAAGACATATTTGACTGTAAACAGAACATCTCCCATTTATTAATATGAGATACATATTGCTTCTAGGCCATAGAATGCACCCAGCAATTCTACATAGTTTATCTGATGCCTCTTGCCACAACAGCTGGACTCGGTATCAGTGGCTCCCCATCCTGAAGCACTCAAATCAGTTTGTAAAACTATAGGTTGTTGAGTCATAATGTCTCTAGTACATCATGAGACATGAGGTATCCACCATTGCAACTCTGAAAGGGTATGATTTTCGAGGCTCCCGGGATGAGTTTTAATGAGGCCGATTGTTTTTGCCTCATCGTCCAGGTCTTTTTCTGGATATTAGAGGATCTGCACAAGGCTGCGAACCGTGGGTTGAGTGTAGGCTTGATGGCTATTTCATGAATAATTAATTTTCAAAAATGGGCATTACACAGCAGGGCCAGCATATCCTGCTGTGTTTTTTGATAGTGGTGCCCTTGTACCATTTTCCAAAACGCCGTTATTCCTGCTCCAACCAGTTTCAGGACTTTCTGCAGCCTCTACTCATGCGCCCTCATTTGCCCACAGATAGCCTGGTTCACTGTGGGCACTTTAAGCGATGCGCAGTTAACAGGTGTCTAATATCTCTGTGAAGTTTCCTCCATTATGGAGTCCTGGAGCTGGTGAGAGGCCATATAGTTAACATTGCTGGCCAGGTTTTCATCCAACTCTTTACCACTTCCAGCTGGTATGGCAAATTTGCTTGCCACATCCGGCACACCTGGAGCATAGCTCATGTGCTTTGGTGCATGCTCTTCTGCAGAGTCAGCAAATTCAGGGTCAGAGTCATATACTGCCCTGGCTCTCCCGGTTCATGCTCAAGGGAGGTATCATGCAGCCCTTAAAAGGCTCTGCTGTTATGGGTCCCCATGCAGACTCGTAGGCATATGGTTCTTCCTGCCGGTATAGCTCTTTGCTATACGGACCTCTGCTAGAGGTTGCTGCTGAGAGCTGCTGGGGAACCCTGGGGGTATAAAACCCCAGCTGAAACACCTCCTGGTTGATCATTTTATCTATGAGGTGTTCCATGTTGTCCAGACATCCCCAACCTTTTTATTGGAAGGAGCGGAGTCTTCCTGGCCTGACTCCACAGAGCCGACATGCCTGGACAATTCCCTCTTGGCCTTCCTCCCGACAGGAGTGGCCACAGTGCTCTGAAGCACCGGAGTTGCTGCCGCTGGCTGAACTGCCGGCGGCTCTGAAGTCGGCGTCTCAAAGCCGGCGTACACCTGCTGACCGCGACCCGCTGACCGGGTGAGTTTTTGCTTTTATAGGTGACACCCTCGCCTTACATTCTGCCATTATTTCCCTTTTTGGAAGTGTCCCTGCTGGTTCCTTACGGGACCTAGCAAACCGCAGCAAGTTTAAAAACACTTACCTGTGGGTGTTTTATTTACCGCTGGCGGAGCTGCGCTCTCCAGCCTGTCGGTGCGCCAAGTCCATCCGACGTAATAACGCACAGGCGCTCTGGCGGGGCTTCTTCACGGAATCACTCACGTGACTCCGAAGTAAAATGATAATAGTCTGTTGCAGTTCAGAGCTTATTTGTTGTTGTGTTTGGACGTTGAAATGGACGTTACAGATTTCAGGCTCCTGTACCTTCTTCCCGATGGCAACGGAGAGATGAGTGCGTGGCCAGGATGGTGTGGGTCCCTGATGATGTTGGCTGCCTTTTTGAGGCAGCGACTCCGACAAATCCCTTCGACGTTGGGGCGGTCAGAGTCGATGATGCACTGGGCAGTGGTCACAACTTTCTGCAGTCTTTTCCGCTCCTGGACGTTCAAGTTGCTGAACCAGGCCACGATGCAACCGGTCAGCATGCTCTCTACTGTGCACCTGTAGATGTTCGAGAGAATCTTCCTTGACATACCGACTCTCCGTAATCTTCTCAGGAAGTAGATGCGTTGATGTTGTTTCTTTATAATTGCATCGGTGTGCTGGGACCAGGAAAGATCTTCGGAAATATGCACGACCAGGAATTTGAAGTTTTTGACCCTTTCCACCATTTTGATATAAACGGGATTGTCGGTCCTATCCTACCCCTTCCAAAGTCCACAATCAGTTCCTTGGTTTTACTGGTGTTGAGAGCCAGGTTCAAACCGGTTCTGCTTCAAACCGCAGAAAGACACAAAATGCCGGAGTAACACAGAGGGTCAGGCAGCATCTCTGGAGAGAAGAAATAGGCGACGTTTCGGGTGACATCACCTACTCCTTTTTTCCAGAGATGCTGTCTGACCTGCTGAGTTACTCCTGCTTTTTGTGCTGTTATCAGGCAACTGAACCATCCCTCCACAACCAGAGAGCGGTCCTGAACGACGATCTACCTCATTGGTGACCCTCGGACTATCCTTGATCGGGCTTTGCCGGCTTTACCTTGCACTAAATGTTATTCCCTTATCATGTATCTGTACACTGTAAATGGCTCGATTGTAATCATGTATTGCCTTTCCACTGACTGGATAGCACGCAACAAAAGCTTTTCACTGTACCTCGGTACACGTGACAATAAACTAAACTGAAACCCGCTGAGTTGCTCCAGTATCTCCAACTATTTCAGGCAATGTTTTCTGTGGAGACCCTTCTTTAGAACTTATCAGGAAAAAAAAATAGTTTGGGTGGTTGTGAAGTGTGGCGATGTTGGTGAGTTGGTGAATGGATCAGGATGTGAATCTGATGCGTCAGCCTGTGGTTTACACTTGGTCGACTGATGTAACCACCCGACCATTCTCACACGGAAGGATGTGTAAAGGTTGACTGGTTCGCGAGTTGAAACGGACTGCTTGTTTCTGGTCACCAGTTTCAGTTCCTCATGTAAGACGCAAGTTCCCGTCTTAGAATGGTCAACTCTAAAGTCAACAATTCTAAATTGTCAACAAAATAGAGAGAGTACAGAGGATATTTACTAGAATGTTGCCTGGGTTCCAGCAACTAAGTTACAGAGAAAGGTTGAACAAGTTAGGTCTTTACTCTTTGGAGCGCAGAAGGTTAAGGGGGGACTTGATTGAGGTCTTTAAAATGATGAAAGGGATAGACAGAGTTGACGTGGATAAGATTTTCCTATTGAGGGTAGGAAAGATTCAAACAAGATGGCATGACATGAGAATTAAGGGACAGAAGTTTAGGGGTAACATGAGGGGGAACTTCTTTACTCAGAGAGTGGTGGCTGTGTGGAATGATCTTCCAGCAGAAGTGGTGGAGGCAGGATCGATTTTAACATTTAAAAGTAAAGTGGATAGGTATATGGACGGGAAGGGAATGGAGGGGTATGGTCTGAGTGCAGGTAGATGGGACTAGGGGAAAATAAATGGTCGGCACGGACTGGAAGGGCCGAGAAGGCCTGTTTCCGTGCTGTAATTGTTATATGGTTATATGATATACTTCAAAATATACATTATTTTGTTAAAATAGCCCTCATGAGGATCTTATAGAAACTTATAAAATTCTTATGGGGTTGGACAGGCTAGATGCAGGAAGATTGTTCCCGATGTTGGGGAGGTCCAGGACAAGGGATCACAGCTTAAGGATAAGGGGGAAATCCTTTAGGACCGAGATGAGAAGGACTTTTTTCACACAGAGAGTGGTGGGTCTCTGGAACTCTCTGCCACAGAGGCTAGTTGAGGCCAGTTCATTGGCTATATTTAAGAGGGAGTTAGATGTGGCCCTTGTGGCTAAGAGGATTAGAGGGTATGGAGAGAAGGCAGGTACGGGATACTGAGTTGGATGATCAGCCATGACCATATTGAATGGCGGTGCAGGCTCGAAGGGCCGAATGGCCTACTCCTGCACCTAATTTCTATGTTTCTATGTTTCTATGACTTACTAATGTTTTAATTGTGGCCTTCAGTCGGGGAGGATCTGAGTGCAGGTAGATGGGACTAGGGGAAAATAAATGGTCGGCACGGACTGGAAGAGCCGAGAAGGCCTGTTACCGTGCTGTAATTGTTATATGGTTATATGGTTAAAGTGATGCCATGAGGATTACGGAGGTATTGAATGTTGGACGTGTGCCAATTTCGATGGGGTGTTTAGTTTATCTAAGATTAGTTTAGTTTAGTTTAGAGATACAAACAATAGACAATAGGTGCAGGAGTAGACCATTCGGCCCTTCGAGCCTGCAACGCCATTCAGTGTGATCATGGCTGATCATCCCCAGCGCGGAAACAGGCCCTTTGGCCCATCATGTTCGCGCCGACCAGTGATCCTCCGCACACTAACCCTATCCTGTACACACTCGGGACAATTTACACTTATACCAAGCCAATGAACCTACAAACCTGTACGCCTTTGGAGTGTGGGAGGAAACCGCGTTCTCCCCGTGACCTGTGTGGGTTTTCTCGAAGATTATAGGTTTCCTCCCATACTACACAGACGTACAGGTTTGTAGGATCATTGGCTCCGGTATTGGGGTGGGAGATTGCAACCTTCACGTGGTCCGCCCTGTTTCGACGAATGCAATCAACTCGACGTGCACAAACTGAAGATCAAATAGAACAAGTTGTCCAACAACTTTAGGCTGTGCACGCCACACGCAAGAAGAAGAGGCTTCAGTACAAAGCAAATCATCCCTAGTGTGTGTAGGATAGTGTTAATGAGCGGGGATTGCTGGTCGGCAAGGACTCGGTGGGCCGAAGGGCCTGTTTCTGCGTTGTATCTCTTAACTCTAAGCTCTAAAATGTACATGCTTTGTTAATGCATCAATGCTCTGTCCCAAGCCAATGTAATCTGATATGGAGCCTGATCCATGTCTACCAAGGTCTCTGTGCAGCAGTCCTCACACAGATAGTCCCACATGCAAGCCAGTTTCCCTTGAATAGCTATTCAATGGAGCGATGTCCAGCCACTGAAACATACCGTTTACCTGAAGGTTCTTAAGTTCATAACCAAAACTGCAATATTTAGGCAGCATCTCTAGATAGAAGGAATGGGTGACGTTTCGGGTCAAGACCCTTCTTCAGACTCAGGGAAGAGGGAGTCCAGAGATATGGAAGGGTAAGGTGTGAAAACGACAGTCTTCAGGCCTGAAGAAGGGTCGCGACCCGAAACGTCACCTGTTCAGAGATGCTGCCTCACCCGCTGGTTAGCGCGCAACAAAAGCTTTTCACCGCAACTCGGTACACGTGACAATAAACTGAACTGAAACCCGCTGAGTTACTTCAGCTTTTTGTGTTTATACTCTGGCCTGAAGTTAGCCGCAAGCAGTGTATAAAAGTTTCCATTGAAGATGGAGTGGGTTGATGCCAGCTCAAGACTGCTTACACTGCTGCTTCCAGACAGTGCATGTATCTTTGTGCACTACAGCACCAGTTTCATGTGCAGGACCTAGAAAAGGACAAGTGATTTACTGGAGGACATCGTTGCTTCAGAGACCACAAAGTGATTCATTTATTGCTGACCTTAAACACATTTATTTCACAAGGTGAGCCCAAATTAATTCCACTGATATTTCCAGTGGTTGATTCCTGAGAAAAAACACTTGAAAATTCAGTTTAGTTTCGAGATGCAGCGCGGAAACGGGCCCTTCAGCCCATCGAGTCCACGCCGACCAGCGATCCCCGCACATTAACGCTATCCTACACACGCTAGGGACAATTTACAGTCATACCAAGCAAATCAACCCACAAACCTGCACGTCTTTGGAGTGTGGGAGGAAACCGGAGCACCCGGAGGAAAACCAAGGAGGTCATGGGGAGAGCGTACAAACTCCGTACAGACAGCACCTGCAGTCAGGATTGAACCCGGGTTTCTGGAGCTGTGAGGCAGCAACTCTACCGCTGCGCCACCGCGCTGCCGCACGAAAAAATATATTTCCTCTGGAATTCTGGCGCGGCGGTAGAGTAGCTCCCTGATGGCACCAGAGACCCGGGTTCAATCCTGAGTACGGGTGCTGTCTGTACGGAGTTTGTAGTCAGGATCGAACCCGGGTCTGTGGCGCTGTGAGGCAGCAACTCTACCGCTGCGCCAGAAATGATGCCAGAAATGCATTCATTTAATAAAATCTCTCTTGCTGTTTAAACCAGGAAGAGGCAGCCCTCGAACACGAGCATCACTTAGCTCTGCCAGAAAGAAATGGTGTCTGTTTCACTGGGTGAGAAACATTAGGATAATAATTGATTGTCCATTGTCAGTTGCTAAGGGACGGGCGGAACTCCATCTTTACCTGTCGCACAGTGTGAACTGTGAAATATTACAGCAGATGAAGCATGTATTTTTCAACATGACATTAACCTTCAAGCTTGTTACACTCTTGTTTTCTCCAGAGACGAAGGCTTAGATTACCTTGATAGTTTGTACATTTTAACTCCCCTTGTTGGAACAGTAAAGGATATCACATTTTGTGTCATGCATCAGAGGTTCACAAGTTCACGAGTTATAGGAGCAGAATTAAGCCCATCGAGTCTACTCCGCCAAGCAATCGTGGCTGATCTATCTCTCCCTCCTAACCCCATTCCCCTGCCTTCTCCCCGTAACCCCTGACACCCGTACTGATCAAGACCCTGTCAATCTCCACCTTAAAAATATCCACTGACTTGGCCTCCACAGCCGTCTGTGGCAATGAATCCCACAGATTCACCACCCTCTGTTTTTTTTTAAGTTAAATTTTATTAGAGGCACGCACATATCATAGTCCGGACCATTACAAACTTTGTTAAACGGTTACATATTAAATATCCAGGATTCCAGGGACTCCGCTACCAATGTAGCTGGGGTCTTCGTTTATCGGTTACATATTAACATTGACTCTAATTATTATGATCTTTTTTTTAATAGATAGAAAAAATAAAGAAAAATAAAAGAAAATTAGAAAAATAGAATAAACTGTCCATAATACAACTTAGGAGACAGGTCCGTAGGTCAGAGAGCATAACTATCCATCTAGTCCTGGGTTCAAGCTTCCGTCAGGTATCAGCGCCGGCCCATTCTACCCCTTCAAATAATCTATGAACGGAGACCATATTC